>REGL01000981.1:41924-56992 GCA_004194395.1 Aurelia aurita complex sp. Pacific
AAACTCATATATTTGTAAGTGAGTTAAGCGTTTAGCTTGAAACATTTAGCAAATTAAGATGCAAGATATCCATGGATTTATCTATCATTTCGGAGTTTATATCATCTGAGATATCATCATGAGAGAAATAAGGAAAGTGTGCAATGCAAACTCATATATTTGTAAGTGAGTTAATCGTTTAGCTTGAAACTTTGAGCAAATTAAGATGCAAGATCTCCATGGATTTATCTATCCTTTCGAAGTTTCGATCATCTGAGATATCATCATGAGAGAAATAAGGAAAATGTGCAATACAAACTTATATATTTGTAAGTGCGTTAATTGCTTTTAAAAAAGATTTGAAACACTAAAAGCTGCTTACAACTAAATGCAAGTTAAGCCGCGGGATATCTATGGATTAATTCTATTTATTGCAAGCTAAAAGCTACCCAAGAAAACATTCAGAGAGAGCTAAGCAAAGTGGAAGAGTTAAATATATTTACTTGTTTATATTCAATTAAGAGTTATCTAGAAAATTGTTTTAACAGAGATTTGAAAACTTCAAAAGTTGCTTGAAACTGTGAGCAAATAAGCTGCAGTAGATCCATTGATTTTATTTATCCTATCGAAGTATTTGTTATGCGAGAAATCATTCTGATAACCAAGAAAAATGTACAATTCAAACATATATATTTGTAAATCACTCAGTGGTGTTTAAAGAAGAGTTGAAACACAGAGAGCTGCTTACAACTAAATGGAAACTGAGCTGCGGGATATCTATGAATTAATTATATTAGTTCATAGCAAATGCTGTCTAAGAAATCAATCGAAGAGAGCTATGCAAAGTTGAAGTGTAGATATATTTAATTGTTCATATTCAATAAAGGGTAAGTTAGGCAATTGTTTTAAAACAGATACAATAAAAGTTGCTTGAATCCGTGAGCAAATAAGTTGCGAGAGATCCATGGATTTATCTATCTTTTCATCACATTTATTATGTGAGAAAATCATTGCAAGAGAGCCAAGGAAATGTATTATTCAAACTTATATATTTATAAGTAAGTTACTTGTTCATAAAGAAGAGTTGAAACATTGAAAGTTTCCTAGAACTACCAACAAATTAAGTAACGTACTGGGTCAGCCAAAAACAAGTTCCCACTTCGGACAGAATCATGCGTGGGACCAATTTCTAATATTTTTGATTTAATCTTTTGTCAATACACTATATCATTCTTGGTTATTTTTTGTCGATTTCCAGATGCCCATTTATTGATATATTTACGATATATTGAAATATTGTTGCCTTTGGACTGCCCAAAAAGATCGAAAGTCAGTGATCAAATTTTCTGAAGACTTAACTTGGCAGAATACAGAAGGTGCTCCTCGAAATGACTAGGGCATTTGGAATGAATCATGTCGCACGAGCGGTCGTTTAATGATTGTACAATATTAGTATCACTTTCATCAATACAAAGACTTTCAGTTTTTTATCATTTCCTTGTTGAAAGGATACTTGCTAGGCACTGTAGTTTGTGCATGTAGGGTGTAGGAAATAGGTATATCCATCAAAACGTCCTGAATCTATACGCTCGTTTCCCAGGGGGGGGGGGTACTCCCTAACTTTCAAACGGGAGCATTTATCCAACTAACAACAACAAAAGTTCTCCAACAAAAGACAATTAGTTCTTTCTACCTACTTAACTACCTAACTACGTCAATGGACGACAAAGGTTTATTTCTGACAATGCAGAACTCAATATTACGGACCACGAAACCATGGACTACAGAACTACGGAACCAAGATCCTTGGACTCGGGAACTAGAAACCGGCGGAGGAGAGTAACTCAATATTCTAAATCATTTACCTTTTGAACCATTACCCAACTGGAAATTCAAACATAATACACGTTTCCTTAGCGATGATCATTCAATTAATTTCTATAAAACTGACCTCGCTACAGTCGCATTTGGTACAGATACTAATCGTCGGCACTTGCTGACTGATGTTATATCTAGTTTAGTTTTACACTACAAGTTGCCTACAACTTCGATGAGATAAAAACTGCTGGAGATCTGATGTTTAATTTATCTTGTTGTAATATTATCCGAGAACATCATTCTTAGAGAGCTAAGAAAAATGTAAGATTTAAATATAACCTTGGGTTAATATCATTATTATTATTATTAAATATCTATTTAAAGTAGGCTAAAAAATGAATAGCTAAATTGCAGCTAATTAAGGCCTACTATTTACAATATACATAATTTACAATAAAACTAAAATTAATATATATTACAGGACAAATCAGAGTTAAAATCTATCATGTTAGAAACCCAACTTGCGGGATATATACTTTGCAAAGCCTACAGTTGCATGTTCCACCATTCCAACATCTAATTCGTTTTTTGAACATAGGAAGGCTGTTTAATTGTTTTAGTTCTTGCGGTAAATGCTGCCACAGTTTATTTCCAAGGTAAGTAATGGACTCAACTCCAAAGGACGTAGTTCGTACTTTTGGCAGTTGAGCGTCATTACCATGCCTTAGGCAGTACCTAATATTTCGTTGCATGAAAATATCCTTCATGAATGGTGGATTCAGACCNTATGATTTATTCTATGATTCAAAGCTCTATCATAGAAATATTTGATACAGGGGTAAGTTGAAGCAAAAAGGGCGAGTACTCTTCTTTGTTTCATGTTCAAAAAAGAATGCAATGTTCACTTTCACTTACTCTAAATAATATTGCGTCCTGCTCTTACCTATTGAAAACTTGATTTTTAAGCTTCAATTGCGTCAAAAACTTGCAGACACTTAGAAATCATTTGAATAAAATAGTTAGCTCCTCCTTAAACGATGAGGTTCATTAATGATTCAATCCTCTTCATTACCAAGTCGTTTGTGAGGCATGAAATGAAATGAACTAACTGTTTTTAAAGCAGCTCAAGCAGAGTTATTACTGTTACTTCCTTCATTTTCAAGTAGACTCATCAAAATTATCAAAGAAATTCAGTTGAAATCATTCCAGAATAAAGAAACCATTTTTCTGCATACAAAAACATGCTCCATGTTAACGGATTTTACTGGCAGGGCAGATGTATTCTCTCAATTGTTTTGAAACAGATCCAAAACACATGGTGACCCAAGAAAGAGTAATTTTGAAAATTTATCAAATTCAATAACATTGGTGTCATAAAACTGTCCTTGCATATGCAGTACCCGTATCTAGGAAAAAATTAAGTTAAAGCATGTTTGTTTGATTTGCTGTGAAGGTAAGCATGAAGGGATTTCTGCGTGCAGGGTCAGTCCTTCATTCAAGATCATTGGGGTTTGTGTAATTGGGCCTTCAGATCATTCCCCCTCCCTGCTGTTTGTCACAGGGAACTGACGAAATCGATCTACGTTCTAGTTTCTGCTACTAATACTTAGCTGCTACAAACTGCAAGTGGACTTCGAGTTTGTTAAATCGCGTGCCCCCCATGCCCTGTGTGCCCTCGTGCCTTCCATGTTGGTGTGCCCTCGTGCCCTCGTGCCCTCGTGCCCTCGTGCCAGCGTGCCCAAATTGTTGTCGTGCCCTTGTGCTATCGATGTTGGTGTGCCCTCGTGCTCTCGTGCGCAAATTTTCGGTGTGCCCTCGTGCCTTCCATATTGGTGTGCCCTCGTGCCTTCGTGCCCTCGTGCCGTGGACTTCAGTGTTTTTAGTTTGATGGGACGACGAAGTGTTAAATCTACCGGGTAAGGAAGGTCGCAGGCTTTCTTGATATCAGAGGGATGATATCGGCAAACATATAGTTTAATGGTAGATATTCTCAAATCCATTTTCAAATTTACCTGACTGAAATTTCCCACTTCGTTCTGAAATCATAAAGGATTCTCTCGAGAAAGCCTCTTCATGAAACCTTCAAAACGTGTCCAAAATCACGAACGCATTACCACTGATACGGGCCTTACAGCAATGACTTCTGCACGCTTTAGCACGTGCTATCCTCTTGGGAGGATCAACAAGTCTTCCTCCTGGTATCAAGGACTTATTCAGGGGGATTCCATTCTCCCAAGAGGACAAAATACATGAATACATGTGAGTATCATCATTTTTAGGAAGGGAATCCAAGGAAAGGTTGCAGATTGTTTTAACTCGTTTTTGCAGGCTTGTTGAAAGGGCTTTCTGCAGAAAATCACCCATATCCACGGGAAGGAATGACCGATTAAAGCCTGGTGAATTACTGAAACTAATTGAACATATTACGAATTAAACAAGACAGTTTTCAATGTCATTGCTTTGATTTAGACCTTGTTTATAGGACTACAGTGACTGCCAAATTTTCATAACACTTCTACTTTGCAGCAATGGTATCTACATGCTTTAGCAAGAATTTTCGCTTTGGCAGGATGAAAGTGTTAACACTTTAACACTATTAGCGATAATTATCCGTGGGATCATAGCATGATATTTCTGGCCACTCTCATCTTCGCAAGATGATCCGGCTTCCAGTGCTGCAGAGAGCTCAGATCTTTTTAGACAAAGGTGTTTGAGGCCGAGCAGCTGTCGCACGCGCACGTTGCACAAGTCGTCTCGAATTTCTCAGGTGTGATATAGCATAGGTTCCAAAATGTTAACTCGGCGTAAAAAGGCGGGTGTACAACTCAATGACCTATTTCTTCTGATTGAATGGCTCGAAAGAAACTTTGGATATTTATCTATAATTTTACCGTTGGACTTTCCAGAAATTTTGAATACTTTTTTAAATCACAGCTTATCTTACATTTCAACTCATTTGAGGATGTGACGTCATCAAATTTCTAAATCATAAACCAGATGAGCGAGAGTCTTTTGCTCGATACCATATGGCAGGACTGTAGGAAGGGGGTGTTGGCAGGGGGGCTCAACCCCCCCCAATAATTTTGAAAACAAGTGTGCTACGTCACAAGTATTAATTAGATGTATTGTTCTTTATTGTTTTAAGAACAATTGCCCCCCCCCAATAATTTTGAAAACAATGGTGCTACGTCACAAGTATTAATTAGATGTATTGTTCTTTATTGTTTTAAGAACAATTGCCCCCTCCAATCAGAAGCAGCTTCCTACGGCCCTACCATATGGCAGGCATTCATAAACTCTGGTTTTCTCCAAAATTATTTCATGTTGCGTCAAACAGTTTAGAAATTACGATGGTTTTAAGTTTTTTTGAAAAGGTTCCTTGAATTCTTGAAAAAGAAGAAAAAACTCTGATTCTGAAAATATTGAAGATTTCAGAAAAGTCCAACGGTAGAATTATAGTTTCCTTTGAAATCATTCAGTTCAAAGAAATAGGTCACTGAATTTTATACCAGCCTTTTTAAAGATTTGAAACCTATGCTGTGCGATATTATTTCCTTTGCTGCCCCATTGGCATCCCCGTTATTGACTTGATGCTATCAGTTCATCTGGTTTTCTGCCACCCTCAATTTACGCTTGGATTTCTCTAGCTAAACTCCATTCAGTGCTTTTTCTTGATTCAGTAATACACTCTTTCATACGGCATAAGATCTGTTCGTTTTACTGTTGCTGAATCCTGGAATAGTATTCCTACCGCCATCAGAGAATCTGTATCTTTGGTTTGCTTTCGTTAGAAATTAAAGTCATATCTGCTCGCAAAACACATTGACAATGACGATATTTCTTACATTATTTTTTACATACCTTCATAACAGAAATTTAAAATTATATGTTTTTTGTAATTTATTATTGTGATCTCTGTGATTTGCTGAGAAATATCTCTGAAAATGGGGCCTCTCTTCTCAATTAGCCTTGCTACAGAGTGAGTTCCTCTTTTACATGATTCCCCATTCATACAATCTCACTGATACTTTTTGCTCCACTCCACTTCATTGTTTTTTTCTTCTTTAACTTGTAAAATTTTTTGCTACTTAAATTTTTTCTTTTGCTCATAGTACTTGTGGAGGTGTATGTTGTGGAAATTCAAAAATAATAAACCCAAACCTGAATTGCATTCCGCTCCAGTCCCAAAAGGATAACACTTGCTATGGCGTAGTGAAATCATTGCTATAAGGCTTAAGTTTCAGGAAATTTAATCGTGATTTTAAGCCTNAAACACATTGACAATTACGATATTTCTTACATTATTTTTTACATACCTTCATAACAGAAATTTAAAATTATATGTTTTTTGTAATTTATTATTGTGATCTCTGTGATTTGCTGAGAAATATCTCTGAAAATGGGGCCTCTCTTCTCAATTAGCCTTGCTACAGAGTGAGTTCCTCTTTTACATGATTCCCCATTCATACAATCTCACTGATACTTTTTGCTCCACTCCACTTCATTGTTTTTTTCTTCTTTAACTTGTAAAATTTTTTGCTACTTAAATTTTTTCTTTTGCTCATAGTACTTGTGGAGGTGTATGTTGTGGAAATTCAAAAATAATAAACCCAAACCTGAATTGCATTCCGCTCCAGTCCCAAAAGGATAACACTTGCTATGGCGTAGTGAAATCATTGCTATAAGGCTTAAGTTTCAGGAAATTTAATCGTGATTTTAAGCCTTTTTCCAGATATTGAAAACCCCCTGGGATACAACGCAGCACTGCACCTATATAGTTGGTTGGAATGTATGTGAAAAATGAAAACATTTGCTGATCATTGAACACAATCCAGGAAATAACACTAAGTTGAGAATCGATATACGCTGTTTTTTAAGCGAGAGGAAAGCTGCTTTAAATCTCACAATAAAAGTCAAAATAAATTGATAAAATTCAGGTCAAAAATAATTCCATATCGTAAATTCTTCGCTTTTGATAATCTTACATCTTTCTCTAGCCTACAAATCGCGAAATTGGTACTTATGATAAATCTGTTTATAAACGGAGATTTAGTTTCCCTCAAATCTGGTTTTATTCAAATAAATACTTTAATCAGTTGGGCAAAAATCAAGCCATAGATAAGCTAACTGTGTCATCTCGGCGTTTTCCTAATCAGCTGCATTTGCAATAACTTCATATCGTTGCCTGCGTTTGAATTTCTATCTGCAACTGCCAAAGCAAAGATGCTTGCTGCAATTAGTAAAATGAAAGCGAAGGACTTCCTCTTGCCGTCACTGTCATTTGAGGTAAGCCTATTCCCCCTATTCATGAGCAGGTATACTTTTACGAGAAGCTAAGAATTTGAAGGGAATCTAAGAAATATTAAGCCCTTTATAAAAATATACCGGGTGTCCCAAAATAATGTATTATCGTTTGATTGCTTGCATATCCATAGCCAATGGACCGATTTTCAAAAACTTTGTTTTATTTGATTGGCAAAAGGCTAAATTGTATTTAAAGATACTGGTTGTGGTTTTATGACGATTTTTTCATATCGAAAAGAAGATTCATAAACCTGCTCAAATTCAAGCCTTAGATGGCATGAGAAAGGAACGGCCTATTTTTCCATTCAAAATTTAGATGTGATACAAAAGGATGAACTCGTATTTGTATTCTGACTATTCTCGGAAATTCATTTTTAACTGAATTCGTATTCTATTAATGAATGACATATAGGTTCAGCCTTTTGTATCACATCTAAAATGTTGAATAGAAAGGTAGGCTGTTTATTCTTCATGCCATCTAAGGCTTGAATTTGAAGGTTTATCAATCTTCTTTTCAACATGAAAACATTTTAAAACAAGCCTACCATTTCTCATAAGCAGTTTCTTATAAAAAATTGATTGTATAAGAAACTAGTACTACGAGGACCGACAATGTAAGAAACTCTAGTACTACATTCAAGAAAAATTAAGAAACTCTAGAATTATATTTCTTTATGTCTCTCTTTATTATGTCTCTCTATCTTTATTCAACTTTTGACTAAAAAATTGGTAAATTTTTACCTTAACGTTTATGGCTTATTCGTGGTGACAATATCGATGCAAAATGCAAGCCCTTTGTTGCTAAGAAGGCTCAACTTTGAACCATAACATAAACTTAGGCCCTAAGAATAAGAAACTAGTTAAGAAACTTTTACTGCTAAAACACCGAAAGTTTCATGCAAAATTAAGATACTTTTAGTATCAAGTGCTGATCCAAGTTTCTTGTATATAAAAAACGTGAAGATGTAAAAACACGACGTTTCGAGAGCCTATACTCGTTATCGACTCAAAACAATAAATTAATATAGCTGTGCAAAGACTATCGACTATGACACGTGCTGCACCATATTTGGGAAGCTAATATACGTCAAGAGGAAATACTGATATTTGATAGGCTAGAATTTGACAGCAAGTGGTTTGAGCCAACAAGGGCAGATTTTGTAATACAATAGCATGAGTTTCTTTTGTTGACACCTTAATTCAAAGCGATTAGCGATTGCAGACAAAGGAAATTCTTTCAACCAGCAATTCAAAACAAACAAAGCCGCACAAATTTCTTCGAAACGCAGGTAGCTAGCTCGTTCGTTGTGCATTCCAGAAATTGTTTCTAAGAGCAAGCATGAATATAGATCGAAAGAAGAAGGATATGTCTACACATCTGCCACGGGCAGTTAATTTATTTGGTTCAAAAGCCGATTGGGAAGCAATTCAAATCTCTTATTATTTTGGGTGTAATTAAAACACTTACTGCTCAGTTTCTGAACCAAAGAAATAAAATGCCCACGGCAAATGTTTAGATATATCCTTCTTCTTTCGATCTATGCTCATGTTTGCCCTTAAAAATAATTTCTGGAATGCACAGCGAGCGAGCTAGCTACCTGGGTTTCAGAGAAACTTTTGCGGCTTTGTTTGTTTTGAATTACTGGTTGAGAGAATTTTCTTTGTCTGTGATCGCTAATCGCTTTGAATTAAGGTGTCAACAAAAGCAGCTCGTGCTATTGTATTACAAAATCTGCCCTTGTTGTTTGAGCCACTTTTATGTTCTAACATTCCCTTTAGACAGTAAAGAAGGACAAGGACAACATGGGACAGCTACGATCTGTTAATTTTTAATTGACACCCAAGTCCAAAGCAATAGAACTTTTAGCTATTCTGAACCGAATGAGAATCGAACGATAGTTTGTTACATTTTGTAGAATTTTCGAATGTGAACAATAGTGATAGAAGCTCTAACGCAACTCGATCGAACCTAGCCTGCGTGCAGACTTTGTCAGAAAAATCGAACAGAGTCTGCACGCAGGCTAATCGAACCTCGCATATAAAAATGTATAAAAAATAACGCTCGATCCAGGCTCTCTTGTAGAGTATCTAAAAGGTCTATTATTAGTGATTTTAGACAAAGGGGGAGATGGTAAGGAAAATTCAGTTTTTCATGGATAATTTGATGTTGACAGTGTTCATCCAGAGAAAGATGAAGGATGTTTTTGGCTTGTCTGTGAAGCCCTGCATAAGATCTTAGTAAACAAACGGCACATGCCGTAGAATTTGTTAATCCCGCAGTNGTATTACAAAACCTGCCCTTGTTGTTTGAGCCACTTTTATGTTCTAACATTCCCTTTAGACAGTAAAGAAGGACAAGGACAACATGGGACAGCTACGATCTGTTAATTTTTAATTGACACCCAAGTCCAAAGCAATAGAACTTTTAGCTATTCTGAACCGAATGAGAATCGAACGATAGTTTGTTACATTTTGTAGAATTTTCGAATGTGAACAATAGTGATAGAAGCTCTAACGCAACTCGATCGAACCTAGCCTGCGTGCTGCGTGCAGACTTTGTCAGAAAAATCGAACAGAGTCTGCACGCAGGCTAATCGAACCTCGCATATAAAAATGTATAAAAAATAACGCTCGATCCAGGCTCTCTTGTAGAGTATCTAAAAGGTCTATTATTAGTGATTTTAGACAAAGGGGGAGATGGTAAGGAAAATTCAGTTTTTCATGGATAATTTGATGTTGACAGTGTTCATCCAGAGAAAGATGAAGGATGTTTTTGGCTTGTCTGTGAAGCCCTGCATAAGATCTTAGTAAACAAACGGCACATGCCGTAGAATTTGTTAATCCCGCAGTGGGATTTCGTGTTTTTAGGCTAATCACACCTGAAACTTGTTGTTCAGAATCCTGCTGGAGCTCAATAATTGTTAATGGTATGAAACATCCAATTGCATTGACCTATTCCACGCAGTTCAAGCCTATATAGAACATCTTTATTTGCAATTTATTTTACTGCTAATTGCCTGCATTAGGGAGAAAAAGTCATCGTTTTTTTGGAAGTGTAGCTTCAATTTAATGGTGATAGTTAATGGATAGACGAGGATCTGCTGTTCGGTTTTCACGAAGCTTCCCTCTTTTAATTACCGAAACTTGCCTTGGTACCCACTTTGATAATGAATATTGGCGGAAAGCTGAGGAATTTTTAACTACTTTTGAGAATTTTAGCGAAACCAAACCAATTTTTGTGACAAATCTGCCGAAATGGTGCCTCGTTTGAAGAATGTTGGGCCCAAAAACGAACCCATACGGGCACATAACCGGACCCTCAACATGTTATGTACCCCCGCCCAGGAAGACCTCCCTTCAATTCTAATATTAGTTTGCCCAGCAATCAGTTTTTCAAAAACTTGTTTTCATGAGCTCATCCAGTTTCAAATTCAGCTCTTAAGGCCCTTATCCACTTCCAGCAGTTTCGGTCTGCGACCAGTGCGTTGGCCTAGTGCGCATGTCCTGTTTTTAGTCCGCATTCTCTGTTCTAAGAGAGCATATACACTAAGCAAGCATGCTGGTCGCCGAACAAAACTACTGCAGTGGAGGTTGACCTTTAATTTCTGGAATGAAATCCCTATAATAATCAGGAAGCTTACAGCCTTGTGCCAATTCGAAAGGAACTTAAAACTGACATAAGGACTCAGTATTTTTGTCTCTACCGTGTAAACCAGAAAAAAGTTCCCACTTTCGAAAATTCGTAGCACCATAAGTACTTCTTGGATTTGAATGATTTAAATGTTGGTTAAAAACCAAAAGATTGAAGTTAACAGAGACGTAGGAACCGGGGGGCATTGGGGGCACGTGCCCCCCCAAGATTTTGAAATAAACAAAGAAGTGCCCTTTTTGTTTTCAGGAAATGCCCCTTTAGCTTAATGGAAAAAGTGCCCTCGAAGTGTCGTGCCCCTCCAAGTTTGAGATGCTTTCTACGTCCCTGTTGAAGTATTTTCATGATCTTTCTTGTCTTCTTACAAGCACTGCAGATGTAGATAAATTCAACTTAACAAAACTTTCAAGGATGCAAAATGAGTGAAAAATGGTCTAAAACACTTGATCAAATTGTAGGACTCTCCTAACGCGGAACAATACGCACAGGCGATTCACCTCTCAAACGGACACTAAATATTTGCAGTCCCATGGCAATAAATGTGCAGACGATATCTCTCACCCATGAGAAATTGCATTTTCTCTTTTTCTGAGTGAGGAGTCCTTTAAGATTTGATCAAGTGTTTTAGGTTTTTTCATTCATTGTGCAACCACAAAGTTTTTGCAAACTTGAATTTGCCAATTTTTCCAGTGCTCATAAGAAGACGAGAAAAGTCATAAATTTACTTCAATCTTTTGGCTGTCAAGCAAATAATGATTCATTCCAATCCATCCAGTACTCTTGCTGCTATGAATGTTCAAAAATGGAAAATCTTTTCTGGCTCACCCGGTATTTGTACAAGGATATTAAAGCCTGGTTCTCATATAATCTCAACCCGACGGCGACCCATCGGCGTCACTACTGCGTTGCAAAAGTTGAACTGCCGGCGACTCGTCGGCGACCCATCGGCGACCCATCGGTGACCTATCGGCGACATGTTGTCGGCAGGGCGCCGTCATTCATATCTCAGTGTGCATTCCCCGCTGATCCTCGTATTTGATTGGCCTGCTATGGTCACCTGATCTAAGGGAATGCAAATGATTCGCTGACGCATCGCCGGCAGTGCGCCGCCTCATGTTCTCATATAATTTTCATTGGCGCCGGTGCCGCAGCAGAGTGAAAAAGTTGAACTCAGCTCAACTTTTTCGAATGACTGCGGCAGGACGCCGGCAGTCGGCGCCCCATCGGCGCTGAGTGTTCTCATTAAAATTAGACTACCGGAGCAAGGTCGCCGGTGGGTCGCCGATGGGTCGCCGGCAGGTCGCCGATGGTTTGAAGCTATATGAGAACCAGGCTTTAATGAATAAACTTTCTTCCAATATTGAACAGTAGCTGAAAGAGATATTGTGTATGAACTATTTTTCTAAATTTTGCTTGTTCTTCCTTCACAGAGCAGCATGAGTGAAAAGAGTTTGCTAAGCAGACGCCTCCGCAGGTCCATGACAAACTGGTCATCAGGGCAGAGCAGCAAGGATCATTTCTCCGACGGGACAATCAGTTTCCCGAAAAGCAAAAGATCGAAAGCCAAACAGAAATTCAGGATAGTGGCAGCGAAAACAGGACAGCCAGATGGAATCTCCTTCGAGTGTATCGATAAACCTGGATTCTTCCTCAGAGCCAAGGGCAAGTCACTTACACCTGAGAGAGAAGGCTCAGATTCATACTTTAGTAAGTTCTTTACAGAAATAATAATTCGCGCATATGGGGACCGGTGAGTATTTATTGCCTGGAAGGGGATGGAAGACATATGGGAGGGGGTATCAAAATCTGACCTTCCAGGTGCCCCAAAGTAGTATACTGATTTGGTTTATCTCAAGCGATGTGAATTTAGCTTTAATCAATGGTTAATCACTCGCCAAATGTTCCTCGATAGTTAACTTGAATATAGATACCTCGCTTGTTGGTATTTAGTTCTTTGAGAGCAAAACTTTGAAAAAAGAATACTGTAAGCACCCGCAAAATCGAAACCTGTTTTTTTTCAAAACAGCCTGTTTAGTTCCTTTTTAAAAGGTCATTAATCTGGCAACAGGCTGAAAAAAGGTTTCTTATCACATGGTTAAGAAACCTTCAGTGATTTCAACTTAAATATTTAATCAAACCCAGAGCAAACTCTTTCGAACGGCATGTTTTTGTTACCTAAAATTACTCAACCATATCATACATACCAAGTATAGAGATAGAGATGCTTTTGGATAAAATCTCTAAAAAATGTTTGACACCTGATTTTGACAAAGATTGCTAGATATGAATTTATTTGGATCCTTCTGTAAAAAACCTTCCTAAAATCAGGCTGAGAAGTTTCTTATATGAAGGCAACATTTCTAAAAAAATCAGCCTGAGGTTTCTTATAAAGTGGTTTCCATTTTGCGGGTTCTTACTGTATGATAATAATATGGGATATCTCTTGTAAATTTCTAAAAGCTTTTTCTTCAGGAAGTAAGTCCTTTTAAAACAACTGCTTTTGCCTTCCTCATTGCATTTGAATTGGTAATTTATTTCGTGTGCTCATGCCATGACGAAAATCTTCATACACGTGAAATCATCACAGTACAAGGTGTCACAAAAAATTGTGCCCCGTTTGCCTGAAAATTGCGACAAAACGGCAAATGATTTTCGCGAAAATTGTGTACGATGTTGCTTTTCAGGTTTACAATTAAAGTTTGAAACCATCCCCGTAAAAAGCAGTTGAAAAATAATGGAGATATGACCTTCAGAAGACCAAATTTGCCTGATGACTGAAACCAGCGGTCGGCCATTTTGTCTTACTATTTTGCAGTGATAAGTCAATTAATCAAGGCAAAGCAATTTCAGCTAAGTAAATTTCAAGATTGATTTAAGCATGTCTACCATTGAATACTAGTCTATACTTAGTACTGTCATCATATTGATGTCCTAGGAGCAGTTGCAAACTCAAACGGAGAGTATTCTTATCGACTCACCCATTAGGGTGAGCAAAATAAAAACATTCAAATATTGATCGACGGATTGCCCATAGCATGAAGTCCCAAATCCTACTCTGCTCCGCTGGTTAGTAGTTCCCCAGTCCATTGTTCTTTGTTCCGTAGTGTCCGCAATTCCAAATCCAATCTGTTCAAATCTTGTTTGCTTCTATTTCAGATAAAGACACTACCTTTGTTCCATTGCCTGATATGTGGTTTCAAGGTTTCTTTGCGTTTGAGTCAGTTGGGAAGCCATCTTATTTCATTCGATTAAACCAAACTGAAGAACTCATTCTCGATCGATATGATGGAACTTCTACTTTCAAGGAAGATGCAAGTTTTATGCTCAAGAAAAGACCTTGTGCTAGTAAGTAGATCAGCTATTGCCCTAACATTTTTGCTCGGTCGCTAGTATTTAGAGTGAAATGAGTTGGATTGAATGTGTCACTGAAAGGACTTCTTTATTCCTTTTAAGCAATACACTAATTTTTTATAAGAAACCGCTTATAAGAAACGGTATGCTCAATTTTTCGAAAGCTGAGAAACAGCCCTACCTGAATTGACAAAGCCAATGAGCTTTTGTAATTTACAGTTTTAATTTTCCAATCACACTCAACATATCTTGACACTGTACAGTTATAGCAATTGCTTGGACAATATTTTGAGTGCGAATTATGTTATTAGCTTGTTTTGAGATCTTACGAAGTGATTTGGGAGCCTTTTAGACAACACAAACTTACCTCTACACGTCCAGCATTAAAAATATAAGAAACACCTAAGGAAATTTTGGTAGCAAAATGGCCCAAAAATTTAAGAAACTGCCTACCAGCCCCGGACCTTAGTTTCTTATAAGAAAAAATGAGTGTAGTGACAAGATTTAGTTGAAAATGAACTATTCTCAAAGGTGAAAATCTAGGACAAGATTCACAGTAGTGTTGATGATGATGCCCATATTTCCAAAATTTTCAGCGCATACATCTTTTGTCAAAAGTGTATAGTCACAGGGGTCCATATAAATACACGAGCGTTTACGCTATCCTGGATTTTTGCTGAAAAACCGCTGACTGCCCTTTTGTTATGACAAAATGGTCCTAAATTCATTAGCAAAGACTTTTTAATCCTTGCATTATCCTCAGGAACTTCTTTAGTTTAATTTCAGTAGCAACCAGGGGTGGCGCCAGGAATCTTCCAACAGAGGGGCTGGAGCTTCCGACATGGGGGCTAAAGGGCTAGAAAATGCAGTTTTTATACGTCATTTTGCCAAATTTCCTCCGACAAGAACCCAAAATGTCATCCGACGGGGGGCTAGATGCTTCCGTCGAGGGGGCTGTAGCCCCCCC
>REGL01000981.1:59364-72778 GCA_004194395.1 Aurelia aurita complex sp. Pacific
AAACTCGGTCGAACTCAAATTTGTATGGTTCGGCACGGCGCGGCACGACTTATAAAACGGGCCTAAGTTCCTTTACCACTAAAGAAGGGCACGGCCTGATATGTTTAGTTGTACTTTCAATAGCCTCAGAATTATTTCTTAGATTCGTATAATCAGTTGGTTTTGCTATTAATACATCGAAACAGGCTACACTGTTATTTGAAGAAAGCTATTTCATTTTTGTAACGAACTTTTGATCGAGGAAGCCTGAATCGACTGTTTGTTATCAACTTGGCTAACCTATATGCTTATATTAAAGGGGCTCCATCACAAAAATCATAAAAATATCTATGAACAAAATTTGTTCAGGCATTTGCCCATTGTTTTCTGCAGTTGACTTTGTGGCTACATCCAAGCTACTAAAAAGTGACCGTCAAAAAACCGTTTATATCCGAGCAATCGTAAAAGATATGAACTGGTTTGGTTTATTCCTCTTTGACGTAAAAACGTTTATCTTCAAAATTGCGCTTTCATTTTGAAAAAAAGAATGAACAGTCTCATGATATTTCCTTAAAGAAAACTGTAAAATCTATGGTTGGATGGAAATTATGAGACGGAGCCCTTTAAACTGAATAATCAAATAATTATTAACGTATAATTTCAATATTTTCTTATACATGGCAAACATTGATAGCGACAGTATCATTATCAACACGTTCAAACATAAGAACCAAGAGAAGTTTTTCCAATATACAAAAAGAGGAAGGTGACACATGTGTCTTCTATTTAGACTCATCATTATCTCTCCCAACTATGGTATGGTCTTAGAAACCATCTTTTCTACGGAAACAATTACAGTTTTTTTCTTGCATTGTTCGTTGTTTCAGCACCTCTAAGGGGGCCATTATGGAATTAACGTCATCTTGACCTTCTAGTGCTATCCCTGCCTCCGTAATTAAAGTTGTTTTTCCTTTATATTTTTAGCCTTATAATTATATTGTATCTGTTTTTATATCATAAAACTTGTAAATATTTTTAAGTAACGTCGCAAATGACACATACATATATACCGGGTGACCAAAAAAAAAGTGACCCAACGCAATCTGTTGCAGAAAATTAAGTAAGTGGCCAATTGAGATGCTTCAAACGTTGTTCTGTCGCTAAAAAACTAACCTCTGCTTTGAGTATTTTTCGCAATTTTTTTGGGCACGGTAAATTTCCAAAATTAAGGATTTCGAGGAAAAGAGCATGCCTGAAATCCTCAAAAAGTCGTCAAAGACAGGGGATCGATTTACAGCCATTTCAAATCTTCAAAACAACGAGGAGCGTGTTTCATTTCAACCTGGGAATAGGTAACCCAGTCGGAAGTCTTCAGAGCAAGTTTATAGTCCCTAGGTAATTGAAAATATTCTCAGGCAGAATGAAACACGCTCCTCGTTATTTTGAAGATCTGAAATGGCTTCAAATCGATCCNTTGCCTTGGAAAGGTCGTAGCAGTTAACGAAATGATTGAAGTGTCCTTAGATGACAATAAAATTATGAAATACCCAAGGAATTCTCAAGGTAGTTTAATCCCGGATGTGGTCCCACAACAAAACGAATTGTCAGTTGGAGCTCGTGTTATTTCACAATGGTTTGATCGTGAATTCCTCTACCCTGGAATAATAACTGGAGTAAAGTCAAACGAATATGAAGTGCAGTTTGATGATGGCGATAAAGGGCGATGCAGAGCTTATCAAATAAGGCTCGTTAGAGATCATTTGTTTCAAGGTATGTATTGAGTGCCATTAAGGGCAATGGACTGTCGACATGGGGCGTTATTTCACAATGGTTTGACTGTGAATGTGGTTAGGGTAGGGTGGGGGTAATTTGGGTCTACGGGGTAAAGTGGATCTACTGAGCTTTTTAGCTAGAAATATCTTTTCTCGTTAAATGGAAGAAAGGTTGGCTATTTTTCGTTTAATGTCTACATACTAAACTGCCTTTTTACATAAAACATTCGTCTTAGATGTATCTCCACTCGTTTTATAAAATAACTTTACTGCACGGCCTATTGTCCAAGAATCTCAAATCCCAGGAAAACTTTCTCCTGCCACTGTTGTTTTGCTTTTCTGGTCAATCTAATGACCATGAGGTGAGATTTTGGTCATTTACAAATGAAATAACGTTTATTTCAAAGTCATTGACGCAATTGTTCTTTTTATATTTATTTTTTTACCAGGTGGGATAATATGGGCCTACTGAGAATTCAGCCATAATTCAAATTCAACGAAGCCTTGAATCGCTTAAATTTTCGCACTTATATTCGTCTTGCCACGTTGTTTTCTGTCTAAAATGCGAAAATGGGTTTCCTATTACCGCAGTTGCTATCTTGTAACCAGTAAATTGGAGTAAGCATACTGCAAACATTTCTATTTGACTGTTATTATCAAATTCGATCACTGACTTGCAAGTCGCAAAGATGGTGGATCACAGCATAATGACCGTAGTTTTAGTTTCTTCGCGGGAACGGCATGCTTGCGATAAAAGGCAAAGCTTGTGATTTTATTGATTAGAGAATAGTTGAGAAAGGTAATTCCATTAATTTTTTTAATCATTTAGCCTTTCGTATTCCGATATTGTACAAGTTTTAAAAATAGACCCACTTTTCCCGCTCGTCGGAAAAAATGGGCCTATTTTAGTTGCCATAAGAGAAAATTTTTTAAAAATAGTTAACTGCCTTTGTCAGAGCTAAGATTTGTTTCCCAAAAAACAAGAAGCATTGAATGTCAATTAAACGAAACTTTTGAAATTTTTTGCATTTTAGTCTCGTTTTACCAGCTATCCTTTTTGAGATTTTTCTCATTTTAGACCCACATTACCCCCATCCTACCCTACCCTTGCATCATACCTTCAGTGAAATTCAATGAATATACAGAGCAATTTGATGGAGATGAAAAAAGGGTGAGGCCAAGCTTATCACATGCAGCTTGTTAGGGATCGCTGTTTTCAAGGTATAAGAGGCCATAATGGGCGATTTATTGTCGATAAGGGCGTCAATTCACGATGGTTTGACCATGAATTTTTTTACCCTGGAATCATTTCATGATGGCGATAAAAGGCGATGGTGAAGCATAGCTTATCGCATGCGACTTCTTAAAGGCCATTTGTTTTAAGGTAAGTATCAAGGGCCATAAAGGGCGATGATACACGAGAAAGAGTCATGCAAAGTTTACCACAAAGATACGCCTCGTAAGAGATTACTTATTTCAGGGTATATATCAAGGCTCATAAAGGGCAATGAATGACGATAAAAGGGCTTGTAGGCTTAATCAAATCTTTCTAACGTGCTCTGAGAATGGCGGACGTGTTTTTAGTTGTTGCTGCTAGCGGCGAAAGAAATTGGGTCTTGTCGCTTGGAAACAATCTAGTTGAAACATAGAATAAAGAAAGACTTGAAGAAAAGCATCAGATAGAGAGTTGACCAGCAAGTTCGGACATAGCTTTTTGAAAATATACGATGCTATTTCGACCAAACAACATCGCAAAAGGAAGCCCAGGAATAGACCTCAACAACCAAAGGAAGAAAGGCTTGTATCTGTGAAAATGCATCAAAAGCTTGCTACGGCTGCCCAATTAATTATCTTTATCCTTTATTCAAACAATGCATCTCAACACAGGCATCTTAAATTAGGTTTCAAGAATCTAGAAACCGCTGTAGCAAGCTTCTATTCCTTGCTTCGCATATCATTTCTTCTTTTGAATAATGTTGGGCTACTTGTAGGCCACTGAGCTTTCAAACTAAATGCTAATTGATACCGTTTGATCTCAGTAAGCAATATGCGATGCAGCACGTGAAGTTATTTCAGATCACCAGGTAGACAGTGCTTAGATCATCCCATTCCAGCTAGCTAAATTGCTTTTAAGAGCGTGTTTAGCCAGCATGCATTGCAAATGCTATCTCGTAGCTATCTCGTAGCAAATGCTATTGCCGACAAACAATACACCCCCGTCTAAGTGCCCCGGTACATTCTACCCCAGTGATTTCCTCGTTAAATTTTTTTTAGCAAAATAGGTCCTCGGACAAGACGTGAATCTCCCTGGTATGAAATTCCTCACAATTGAAACCTCGGCTGCAAATTGGCGAACCCCGGGGAGAATTTGGAGAAAAAAATTCATCGTAGAAACAGTACCCCGCCAATAATAATGCTTCCTCGTTGCATAATTGGAACCCCCGGTGAAAATTTAGCCATATATTTCGAGCATCCCGGTGAATAGGACCCCGGTGAGTATCTGACCTCTCACCGGGGCACTTAGATGGGGGTGTAACAATGACTACCAATAGATGGCACTTGCAATGCATGCCGATTGAAGCAAAACTTTTCACTTATTTATGATCCTTAAACCATGGGTAGTTAGACGATGCTGGTGTGCTTCTATGGAGGAGCATTTCAACTTATATAGCTACCTGCGGAGGAATCTTTTAGATCGTTCTGTGGAGGATATAACCTCTTGTACTATCTCCTACGTAGTTGTTATGAACAATAATGAGTTCAAGGGTCAAACTCTCCCAAGAGACACTTTTCAGNCATGCCGATTGAAGCAAAACTTTTCACTTATTTATGATCCTTAAACCATGGGTAGTTAGACGATGCTGGTGTGCTTCTATGGAGGAGCATTTCAACTTATATAGCTACCTGCGGAGGAATCTTTTAGATCGTTCTGTGGAGGATATAACCTCTTGTACTATCTCCTACGTAGTTGTTATGAACAATAATGAGTTCAAGGGTCAAACTCTCCCAAGAGACACTTTTCAGACAAGTGCGAATAAGAAACTCCCTCGAGAGACATGATTTAAACATGATATGAATAAGAAACTCTCATGAGACATGGTTGTAATAGATAGTAGTATTTTTGGGTTTTCTTGACAAAAGCGTCTAAACTTTGTTTACTGGACTTTGAACTGGTTTTTACTATAAATACAAGGGTGGGTAGTAGATTTTTATTTGCTATTTCGTTTATTTCGTTGGATTATCGTTGAGATTAATGGATAAAAACTAGACTCTTCTCTTGGCTATGGACGAGACCTCTGACCAAACAACAATGTTCTTCTCCGCAGAAAACAAAGCTACGGGAATCGAGCATAACTGCTGCTTCAACCACCCATGCTTAAAGGTGGTGTGAAGCGAAAATTTTTATTGATGCAAATGAATAGCGCAGTTCAATGATAAAGAATGTCGTTCAAATTTTTTTGATACCTCATTTCGTTTTCAAGTTATCCACTGATATTAAATTGAAGCTGATGACGTCATTTTGTTTGCAAATTACTAGGATAACATATGGAAATATAACTTACAGTGGTAAGAAATATTTCAGCTGAGCTGAAGAGATGTTATATAAATTGCCTCGTGACTTAATATGATGTTTAGAAAGGCGTGTTGATTATACAAAGTTTTTTAATTAGATTTCTCTTTGGAACATAGTCAACCTTGTATACTTTCTTTACACTTTGCAAACAAAATGACGTCATCAGCAAATCGTACAAAACAATGGATAACTCTAAAATGAAGCAAGGTATCAAAAAAATTTAAACGACATTCTTTATCATTCAACTGCGCTACTCATTTGCATCAATAAAAATTTTCGCTTCACACCACCTTTAAACTTAGTTATGTTTCCTCTTCATATTTTCTAAGTATGCAGAATGATTTGTTAATTAGCTTGAAGATGTGAAAGCAATCCCTTCCTTCATTTCTCTCCAGACCATTCATGCGTATCGCCACAACATAATCACGTGACGAAACAAGACTCGGAAGAGACAGTGCCAGAACAATGTGATGGGGTCGATAACCATTTGCTGTCTTGTATCAAAAGGCAACAATTTTCTGGTAAGTTATACTTCTTTTTCAACTGGGGGAGCAATTTGGTGCTCTCAAATTGGGGCTGAAATGGAACAAACAAGATTACTAAATCCATTAGGCATAACAACAAAGCAAACCAAGATGGAATACTTTGTATTCATGATATATGCAAACGTATTCTCAGTAAAATAGCTATATCTTATGATTTCATATTAAATTTCAAATCCTATTTCACAAGACATTTGCAAGACAATTGAGCCATCGATTGATAAATGAATTGGGACGTGTAAGTTTTGTTTAAAGGCTACAATCTTGGCCAAAATACTTATTTGAAATCACAAAAAACCTGCCCTACGTCCTAAACGTGATTCATTATCTCGATATTATGGGAAGCATTGCAACTGAGCGGAAATTTGCGTGTGTCCCAGATTTCTGGTCGACTGACTGACGAGGCAAAGTATCCAAATCCTGTTTTTGAGCTACAATAACATGACTCCCAGTCCAAGTGGCAGAGGAGGTATTATTTAAGATAAGAGCATGAGCCATAAGACACCAAGTGCAAATCACCGGGAAATTTGCCTCAGTAGCGGATACCATCTTAACCTAACCTATTCTTACTGTGTTTAACTCATTTTCAATTGGTAGTGGGCCACCCGAACGCTGTTACATGATCAGTGGCGTAACGCACGGTGGTTGGGGTTAGAGCAACTCCTAAGGGCCCCCGAAGGGGCCCCTTACGATGTTATGTAAAGTACTACTAATGTAACTTTGGAGAAACTGCTTGCTGACTAATGAATTGAACGCCGTTGTAAATTGAATCGAACCCAAGTTTAATATACTAAGAAATGCTGTAAATTGCAAACTCGTCAAAACATGTTTTGTTATCGTCAAGGGGACATGAACGTTTCAGAAGATGACTTGACAAAAACTCCCATGTCTGTACGATACTTGATCTCAGTTTTCAAATATTTCGTTGAGAAGCATATCGTAGATCACAATCCTTTTCTTTCTCCATTCGATGACGAATGTTCTACGAAAAGAGCGTTTCCGACAATCTAAAGAGCGTGGTTCAAAAAAATCTCCCGAGAGGGCACCCTAGACCCCAAATTTGGCTCGCTTCGCTCGCATTCAATTTCAGCCACCATCTCCAATATTTTTCTTGTGCCAACGTGTCTTCAGATATAAAACGTCCATAAATAGGTGTGATGATGTGCTGGGCTCACCTGATTTTCCTTATAGCAACGCTGTTTTAATATTGGAAATTTGGCAAACTTTTGTTGATTTATGTGCTGAATCAGGGGCCCCTGTATAGCTAGATTGAGGGCCCCGAGCTGCTCCGTTACGCCACTGTACATGATTCAAAATTCTATGGTGATGGCCACCTGAAGTGCAAAGGTGAAACTGCACTATAGGTGGCTGCTGAGCATTATAAATTTTGAATTTAAGAACTACCAATAAGGTGGCTCACTATAAGTAAAAGTAGGTCCAAACCACCAAAGAAGAGGTCAAGGTGGCTTGCTACTGATACACATTTCACGCTGATATTGCCGTCCTGAATCTCATGGTAGGAGGTGCGGTAATTTGTACGAAGTTTAACATTCCAAAATTACTCTTTCATTTCGCAGAGTCACGTCAAGGCAAACTTTGGTCACGTGACGGTGGTGAGATCACAAGTCATATCAGCAAAGAAGACATTTCAAAGAAAGACAGTTCTTCATCTACTGATACACAGAGCCAAGGAAAATCCCAAAACGAGGGCACCAGATTCAAACGAGACTTGAGATTGACAGTTCAGAATTTGAAGGTTTCTTCACTTGAGACTGAAACAATGAGTCAGGATAGTGGTTACCATGGTTACTTAAGACAAAGAAGTCTTGAGAAGGAATCACAAAAAAAATGTAAGTGAAATTGATTAAAAGGGGCTGTACAACCCGTCCTCTCTGCGGGGCTCTGCGTGGCAATTCACATACATATATACATACATTTATTATTTGTTAACGCAGGTCAGAATCAAGGCAGCTTAAAAGCTGATGTGGACCTGCAAATTAAAGATAAAAGAAACTGAAACTTAAAGCCTATTTACAATCTGATTTCCTTATTTAAAAATAATTAAAATTTTCGTCCCTTTGTTTAAATGAGAAATTGGTAAAAGATATTTGTTCTAAACTTCTGCTGTTCTTTGATAGCCTCTTTTTAAAACTGTCATAGATAGTGACCTTCTTTAGGTCTACAGGGAGATTGTTCCATACAAGTGCTGCTCTGTACTTAAAAGAGCTTCTTCCAATGTTGGATTTCGGTCTAGGTAATATGAACTGGATACAGTCTCTCATGTTTCGTGTATAATCTTTCTTTTTAAACAGGCTTTGGATCTCTTCAATCACATTGTCATTATACGCTTGGTGTGAAATGCAAGCGAGTCTCCTTTTGTACATGTATGAGAGGTCTTTCCATTTTACAGTTTTTAAGACGTCCTCATTCTTTTTCATCAAATGTGTTCAGGCTAAACAAAACATAGCTAATGGTGATTTTGCACAGAGAATAATAATCCAAAGTATCTGCGACAATATTGGTTATTGAAGCTTTGGTGGAGGATTTGTTCTATTTTTCGAACGCTAAATATTTCACAAAGTTTTAATGGATATCAAAAGTTTCATCACATTTCATAGACAAAGACAAGGAAACACAGCAATATGAACTTACATAGAAGCTGCAATGAAACTGGCTTCCATTAAAAACGCAAGTTTTAGTCACGTGCGCAGGCTGTCCCGTACTTTCCAATTGTTTACAAACCTTGTACAGCCCTTTAACATCGAGAGATTTCATGTCGAGAGTAAATCGAGAGATTTTATGAATTCTGGTGGCGCTCAACAGTTCTTAGCTTTTTGGGAAATTTTGATTTTGCAATTTTTAAATTGGCAACATCACACAGATTTTTCAAGTTTTGTTCGTTTTGAAATGAAACTGTTATTTTGAAGGCGAATGTTTGTACTTCTAGGTGAAACAAGCAAAACATTCGTGTCCTTTATGACTGCTCGGATATGTTCCCTTCTTTTGATATGCAATGACGAGATCTTCTCAATAGAGTTTTGGAAATATCACGGCCACTCTCGGGCAGAGTCATTATCCAAACGATGTCTTGTTGTAATATTGAAGGTGTTGTGGCACAGTGGTGCAATGCTCTGTCTTTGCAGCCAGAACAGTCAGGCGGAGCGGGTTCGATACCCGGTAGGATCCCATCACTTGAGCGTCATGACAAGTGGTCGCGGACTCGATTAGGTCTGTTCTATTTTTGCGATCCCAGAGCTTGCCGCTGTAAAACGCAACTTCACCTTCACCTTCGCCATATTTATTGCATAGCAATAAAGAGTTATCTTTTGATCTCTTAGAAAAATGCTTGAATTGACTCTAGATTTTATTTACAGAACTGGTAGGTTTTATTGAGATCCTTTAAAACTTTGCTATGCCCCAAACAAACTATGTAGTCTCTTTACTTTTCTTTGAAGTAGTTTTCTTCTCTAGGCAACTCTCCATTAAGCAACAATCCCTCGGTATTACAAGGAACTTTCTTATTTTTTTTTCAGTATTGGCCGCACTCCCAAAATGGAAAACTGAAGAAGAGGAAGCCGTTGAAACAGTCTGACTGAGTGACTACAAGTAAATTTATTTAATGTAAATAGGTAGCTAGAATCTTTATTTTGACGTTAAATACTATGCTCTAAAAATCCTTAATTTCGGAACTTTACCGTGCCTAAAAAAATTTCAAAAAATACTCATAATTTAGGCTAGTCTTTTAGTGTCGGAGCAACATTTGAAATATTTCAATCGGCCATTTACTGTTTTTTCTCTAACAGATTGTGTTGGGTCACTTTTTTCTGGGTCATCCGATAGATATGTGGCAGTTGCAATGGCTTCTGCAGATAGGTAAACAGCAAATTTATCCGAGGCGTTTAGGTGAGCCTGTTCATATGGAGATGGAGAACGTTTCCCCGGCATTTTCCCGTTTCACCGGGAAACTCGCTCTGCCTCGTTCTTCGACCTATGAAAATATGAAAAAGTTTCCCCGGGGAACTAAAACAATAGCACTTTGTCTCTGACGCAATATAATTCAAAAGGATTAACGCTAAACAAAAGAAATCTCACTGCCTAGCCGGGAAAATGTGTTCATATGGGAAATGTTTCCTCGGCTAGGCAGGATCTCGTTAGAGTTAAGCGAGATCTCAGCTAGCCGGGAAAATGATTTCTCATGTGAACGCTTTTGCTATTCTATGTGGCGCTTTTCCGGGAAAACGACGGGAAACTTTTCTGTATGAACAGGCCCTTAGTTCCATTTTGAAGGATTTCGAAATGAAACAGTTGAAGTACATCGTAATTTGAGAAGAACCAAACTGATGTTTGCAAACTAAATGTTCTTTTCTAATTCAATATGCTGCTTCAAAAATCTTTTCAGTTTTCCAGGAATCTGAAGAATGGTTTGAGAGCTAAAAGCTATGAATTTTTTAATCACACAGGGTGACAAAAATGGTCTTCAGGAAAATCATTTACTTTAATGAAAAATATGTCTCAGAATCACTTTTTATAGCAATGAAAAGAGACACCAAATCATATTCTTTGTTTTAAATTACCAAAATGTGTTCATGATTTGCTTGTAGATCTGAATTGACGAATGATTTTTATTTCAATGTTTTTGGATAAAATTTCAGTAAAAAGCCTTTTTTAATTATTACTTGATAAAATTATGGACTCATTAATGCAGGTATTGTATTTCTCATTTGACTTTTGTTATTCTGTGATTCAATAATCTAGTTATCATTCTATCAGTTAAAGATTCTCAAATGTACCGTGTGGATCACTAAAAAGAATCCCCGTTTTTAAGGTCACGACTCCGTGGAT
The DNA here is from genome assembly GCA_004194395.1 of Aurelia aurita complex sp. Pacific. NCBI lineage: Eukaryota > Metazoa > Cnidaria > Scyphozoa > Semaeostomeae > Ulmaridae > Aurelia > Aurelia aurita complex sp. Pacific. Next base: position 70,074 of record REGL01000981.1, read on the forward strand.
ATAAAGACGATGACATCGGCCAATATAAAGTTTAATAGTAGACATATTCGAATCCATTTTGAAATTTATCTGAAAAAAATCGGTCACTTCATTCTGAAATTAAGAGGATTTCTTTCAAGAAAGCCTCTTGAAAAATCCTTCAAAATACATGGGTCTTAAGGCCAGTTTCCAGTTAGTGGAATTTTGCGTGCGGGCGGAATTTTACACAATAAAAAGTCATTCAACCCTGAATTTCTATTCAATTGCAGAGCGACATTTTCTCTTGCAAACAAAAGAATTTCCGTCCGTTCGGAAAATTCCACTGACTGGAAATTCGCCTTTACAGCAATGAATTCTGCGCGTACTATCCTTTTGAAAGGATGAACAAGTCACCCCTCTGTTATCTATAGCCTATTGAGGGGGATTTCATAGCCCCAACAAGACAACATACATGAATACATGTGAGTGTTATCACTTTGAGGAAGGAAAATCAAGGAAAATTTGCTCATTGTTTTTTCGTTTTGCATGTTTTTGGAACGGGGGCTTTAAGAAAATCTGTTATATCCACTTGAAGAAATAAGCCAGGTAGATTACAGAACCTAATTGAACATATTGGCAATCAAACAAGACAGTTTTGAATTGAACTGCTTTTAAGTCCAGGGAGCAGTGGCCTTTAAAACGGAGATTCTTTTTTTGACTCACCTGCTATTAAACTATGAGATACTGTTTAGATATATGAATTAAATGAATTAATAAATGTAAAGATTTGAGTCTAAATGCGAATGGAGAGAGATATACTGGGTGTCTCAAGAGAGTACCCTCTTTCTTTTGACTCAACAAGGGAACAAAGCAATAATATTTCATGACTTTTTAAATTCATGGCTACATTTTTTGGTCTTCAACTTAAATGCACATACCTTGCATTTTGAAATTGACCACCAAACACCGAAGATATGAGCTCACAAGGTCAAAATTTGGAGTGTACCTGAAACGAGAGGTTTTGAGAAATGGCCTAGCCATAAATTGACACCACACAGGGATTTTGCAAGCAAATTTGTCAACTTTGACCTTTAGTTTATTTTTGAGAAGATTCATACCGTGAATTACTTCAATTGTTCTTGAAGTGATTTTTCTTTTGAAGAATCTGCACTTGCATTGCATTCGATCCCAAGTGTTTTGTATTAAAGAAGAGGAAAAGGAGCACATGCACGCTTATTTTGGAGATGTGGCATGACTTTATCATTTTTACCACATACTACCTTTGTTTAATCAGCGCCATGTCCATGCATCTTTTATTCTTTTCAAAAGCAACGTAGTTGGGAAAATGTCCACGATACAAATCATGATTAGGCCCTTTTGCAAAACATCTGGTTTTCGGTTCACTTTAAATATTAACTTTGCGAATTTGTATCTCCGGTGTTTGGTGGACGATTTCTAAATGCAATTTATGTGCCTCTAGTTGAAGATTGATAAATTTAGCTATGAACTTGTGGAGTAATGATATCTTATTGTCTGGTTCCTATCTCCAGTCAAAATGGGCTACTTTTTTGAGACACCCGGTATGGTAGTTAGGAAGTCTAAAAGCACAGGCAACGTTGACCATGATATTCTCCGATCCATGTCGAAAAGTAAGCAGAAATATCGAATTTGATTGCAGGAAATATTGCCTAGCCTGTTCGATTTAGACTTGAAAAAGTTATTGATCAACTACCAACGAAAGATGGAGCGAACAAAAATCGAGAATTTTTCAAGTAGTTTTGGAAATAAATCTACTTTTCTGAAATAAGCAAAACGATTTGATCTAGGATTAGCGAAGCCAGCGTTGACGGAAAAATTTTTATTTATGCATTCTTCGATTGCCCAGAATATGCAGAACAACCACAGGTAACGGGGAAAAATTTGTATAAAAGTAACAAGTACCTCCATCTTTACTTCAGTGTTTACCAAATTTGCTAATTTTGTCTAGATTCGTTTAGCCCAACCACGGCAATGTTTGTGATACAAACAGTTCCGGTTTCCATTCAAAATAAAAAAGAATAAAGGTCTGCAGGTTTCCGTAGGCCATTGCAGCTTCCCTCAGCTTTTTTGTCTTGCTCTGCAGTTCATCGGCTAGTATTCCTTTAACACTTGGCCTCAAAATGTTCGCCCATGACTCCTCTTTGCGGCTGTGTATTTCAAATTGAACTTCTGTCTTCGTGTCGATGGCACGAAATGAAAATATCTGGCCCACTGCCGTTCTCCCTATGATCGAGGAAAATTAACCGTCCATTCAACAATAGTAACGCCTTCGCAGCGAGTGGAAACCATTGTTTAAAGGAGTGGCTCTGCGCATGAATGGACACTTAATTTTCCTCGATCATAGGGAGAACGGCAGTGGGCCAGATATTTTCATTTCGTGCCATGGACACGAAGACAGAAGTTCAATTTGAAATACACAGCCGCAAAGAGGAGTCATGGGCGAACATTTTGAGGCCAAGTGTTAAAGGAATACTAGCCGATGAACTGCAGAGCAAGACAAAAAAGCTGAGGGAAGCTGCAATGGCCTACGGAAACCTGCAGACCTTTATTCTTTTTTATTTTGAGTGGAAACCGGAACTGTTTGTATCACAAACATTGCCGTGGTTGGCCTAAACGAATCTAGACAAAATTAGCAAATTTGGTAAACACTGAAGTAAAGATGGAGGTACTTGTTACTTTTATACAAATTTTTCCCCGTTACCTGTGGT
>REGL01000982.1:11504-24594 GCA_004194395.1 Aurelia aurita complex sp. Pacific
CTTTTTCAAGAAGTCAAGAAAAAATTTCAAAAAAATTTAAAACCATCGTAGTTTCTAAACTGTTTGATGCAACATAAAATAATTTCGAAGAAAACCATAGTTTATGGATGTCTACAATATGGTATCAAGCAAAAGTCTGTCACTCTTCTGGTTTATGATTTAGACATTTCATGACGTCACATCCTCAAATGAGCTGAAATGTAAGATGCGCTGTAATTTCGAAAAATATTCAAAACTTCTGAAAAGTCCAATGGCAGGATTATAGATAAGTATCAAGTGTTTCTTTCAAGTCATTCAATCAGAAGTAATAGGTCATAGAATTTTACACCCACCTTTTCATGCCAAGTTAAAGATTTGGAATGTAGGCCCTATTGTTATACCAGCTGCGCCAAAAAACCATCCACTTTTGACAAGCCATAATAAATCAAGTACATCGTACTGATTTTGACAATTTATGACTTAATCTTTAGCAAAAGCCCAGAGTTAGATTCAAGGATTCACCAAAATTTATTACTCTTCTGTTTAAAGAGCTATAAGCGAGTTCATTGATAATTTTTGATCTCGGAAAAACTGAAAATGATAAAAAACTATGAAAAGATTTTAAATGAATGGAGAGGGGAAAATGTTCATGGAGATTTGGGGCTTTAGAAATTGATTAGTTACAATTTGCTGTATGAGCTTCAGTTCAGCATTGTATACTTTAAATGATACAAAGAAACATCTTCTCTTTCCTAATTCCATTGAATTTCAACTTTGGTGCAGGTAGGTGTTCATGTGTCAAGGGGTTAAAAGAACAACAACAAAGCACCATGAGGTCAAGCCAGCACAAAATTCTAAAATCTAATTCAAGATTTTAGCTAAAGATTAAGTAATAAATCTTGAAAATCAGTCCAGTGTACAATTTATTGCAGCATGCTTCAAGCATGACACTAACTTGTTTTGAGTATGATTTGAGTATGTTTGAGAGATTGATTAGTAATAAATTTGCACCACTTGCGCTAGCCTGCAGCATGCATCTTCTGAATGGAAGAACAACTCAGTCAAGCTTGATTGCAGTGTTTGAGAATGATTCTAGCATGGGATTATTGTCACGCTTGATCAAGCTCTAATCATAGGCGCAAACTGGCAAAATTATGTCAACATACTCAAACTGAAGCTCCTTAAAGCCAAAATCATGCTGCTGTCAAGCTTGTGCAAGTTTGCGGCAAGCTGAACTTTTCTTAACAGGGATAGTTTGTCTGGTGCACCCAGAATTATCTGCCCTTGTTATACCTTATAAGAGAATGAATGAAATGGAAAAATATCATTATATACCTGACCATAGGCAAACAAACATGTGTTATATCCTTTGAACACGCCATCAAGCAAAGGTTGAGCTGAGGATTTGTAAACAACTTCTTGACCAGCAAAAGTGGGGTCATTTTCATCAAAGGGCCAAAATGACATATCATAGGTAAAGTTGTGAGTGTGTCCATTACTTTCTGTAATGCAAGTAGTTGTACTGTCATACATCTCAACAACACATCTGATTTCATCATTCTCTTTCTCCCTAGAAAAGATTAGATACAATCAGTTGATGTCATCAGATTTGCTCTTCAAATGTGACTATCAGCACTGGGAAGCCACCTGATCTTATCCTTTCATCTTTTTGTAAAATAAAGATTTGTAAGCTGTTGAAAAACATCTACAGATTGCATCCTAGACATTACTTAAAAAGTAACTACAGAGAAACAAGGTTTTGCTGCAATTGATACTTCCCCCTCTGTTAATTTCTACTGAAAATGTTTTAAAAGCCTGCAGTTATGAAAATAAACAGCAATTAAAAATGACAGCGTTCAACTAAGCACTGTTGTTTTCATAAATTCAGCATGCATGTAGCTTTATTTTCTTTGCATCTGTAGGTGATGGATTGCCTAATTCTTTGTCATATTTTTGGATACAGAAATTAGTCCAATTTAATATACAGCTAAGCAAAGCATGTTACCATTTGGAGAAATACTGCTTTTTGATAAAATCACATGAGCAGAACCAACAAAGGCTTGTCAAGAGCTTGCCAAGTGCACAAGATCTGGACCATGCAAGAAAAACACACAAAAGGTGGTTTAGCCTGGAATCACCATTTCAACTAAGTTTTCTGGTACCTAACCTTAAATAAATGGCATCAGAAAAATTCTTTTGAAATTTCATGTGTAAGTGGAGTAGTGGTTTTTAGCACTAAGCGCATGGATTGCACAAATATAGCTTAGCGCTAATTGAGTCCACAGCCTGTTGCCATGATGCAAGACATTGATGGGGCTCAAACCCCATCCACCTGACTCTTCTGGTTGCGAAGTCAGTGGGCATCATCATCACACCTATCATGCGAATAGATGGTTATGCTAAGGATGATGGTAGCAAAGAGCCTTTTACCAACACACATTTGTATTCCAGCATTGAATCTTTAACAGTTCTATAGAGATTCAAATAAAGAACGCTTATTGCATTTGGAAAGATCATCCTTCCTTGTGCCATCTTTATTGTAATTATCTCTCACATACCTTTTCGTAAATGGTCTAACTCTAACAGCAACATGGATAGAAAAATCTCCTGAACAAAATTCTTTATCCATGCTTGAACCATTACAGTCATTCAAATCAAAACTTTCAGCTTTCCCAGTGATCAGTTCAGTTTCAGATTTCTCATTACTACATCCATCTTCCATGTCTTCATCATTACCATAAAGGTTTCTAACAACTGAAAGAGGTTTCACTTCAGCAACTGGGATTGTATTTTTATGATTTTTTTGCTTGACGGAAGAACCACATGATGTTTTTTCGTCATTCTGTAATAAGTCAGAATCATTTTCTTCCTGGGAAACTGCAAGTCTTTTATTTGGCCTGATGTCATCCCTCCCTCTCTCAAAATCCCTTTTTGTCTTTCCTTTACTAGATCCAATTGTTGAAAATGGGCTTCTGGTGCCAGTGGGGGTAATTCTTGGAGTTTTTTGTCCTGTCCCTGACTCTGTTCTCGATTTGCTTGATACAGGAGTTCTCCTTGAGCCTGACATAGTAGTATGCTTCTTTGGGCCATCAAGATTATTTCTGGAAATTTTCGAGAGCTCTGACTTTGACTTCACATTCGAGGAGTGCTGCAGGCCTAAACGACGTTGCTGTGATGTAGAAGAGGTGGTCATTTTCGAGTTGGGAGTCAGACATCCCCTCTTGTTGTTGGATAACTCGCCTTTTTGGCTCGAATGTAGTATCATCCCACATGATTTCTGCTTTGACAAACTTCTTGGCGGCCTTTTGTTTGAAGAAGGTAGCTCCATTATATCGTTTAGGATATATCAAAACCCACTCTTTCTGTCGACCAAATTTAGGCCATTATATTTTGGTTTGGGCACTTCCCAGCTGCCACCGCGTAATTACTCAGCAATAAGTATCGAAATAATCTCATAACTCAGAGCAAATATACTCTTGATGTCCTTCCTTCAAGTGTACCATTCTTGTTCATCCATGAATAAATTAATTTCTTTTTACTGCAAAGTGAAGACGGTAAACAAAAATTTTTCTGTGCGGCAGTTCGTCATCCATGTTGAATAATGGCGCCAAATACCTCTTCTGGAGACCGCGTTGCAGCATGGGAAGATGTCTACAGAGAGGCCCAAAATGGGAAGGAGGAAGAGGTGGAAACAAAACAACAAACGGTCCAAACGCAGACGGTGTTTGTTATTGGTGCAGCAGCAAGGGCGAATTTTGCAAAACATAAGATTTTGGTTTCCAAGAAGACAAAGCGATTGCCTTGCAGAAGAACAGATCTCACACCTTGAGTGCACTCATGATGCACTCATTCAAATGGGCAGCATCAAGGAAAGCGCAGCCTCCAGTATATCTGTGGACTTGCTAGACTACAAGTAGTATATCTGCAAAATTTTCCTTTGCGTTGCTGCTATTTTCAGTTAATTACACTCCGAATTAGAAGCTTGAAAAGTACCCCTCAGAGTTAGCTCTGTCTCCAAAAAAAAGATTCACTGTTTGCCATCATATTGAGGTACACCTTGTAGGATTTTAGTTCGATCAAAACTCGATCAAATTGGCTAACTGCAGGAAACTGGGAGGTCAGCGTACCGGCCACCCACCGGCCATTGAAATACCAAATTTCCGAGCCATTAAACTGTTCATTGTGGAAAGAACAGAGAGATAATCGAAAGAAGAAGTAGAAAAGCAAGGAGAAAATCAGAGGTAGTGAGTGGGTGGGAACGAAATGGCTGCGTCGCTTTTTCTTGCAGGATACCTGAACGGAGTGCCTATCAAGCTTCTGTTTAACTTTTAGGGTACCCAATTCCCGCAAGTGAAAAAGCTTTGGCAAAGACATGGGTGAATCTATTGAAATCGAACTCTCATGGGGAAGAAAAACGATGAGAACAGTTATATTCGCAACGTGTCCTCTAGAACCTTCAGTTGTTGCTGTTGTCATGGTGCATAAAGAGGAAAAGGGGTGTGCCACACATAGTATCATTATGGTATCATGAAACATGCCTTCCTCCCTCGTAATTAACACTAACTAAATATTCATTTAATTACCATTTAATTTGTAAGGATTAAATTATTTTCCAAAGAATTACATGCCTGTTGTTACCCTGGGGAACCTCGTACCCAGGGTAGTTAGCAGTAAAATTCAGTTCAGAATGATATTTACAGAATGATAAACTTGCAATAGGATTCTAGTTCCGCGCATCCGTCCTTTCACTTGGTTGCGCTGCGCAAGTTTCAAATTTGTTGAGAATGCTCAATTCTCATAGAAAATTAGAAGTTCAAATTCGCGTAGAATCATAAAACAGCTTTCAGAAAGATGTTTTGCAAGAAAAAAGCTACGATCTTTGCTCAGGTAGGGACGAAAACAGCTATCACATCTGGAATTTATTCAGGCCTTGATATAATTATCAGAAGAAATTTTAAGATGTCTTAGATGAGTTCTCAAGCAGTGGAAATCCTTGAAACCCCCATCTCTGACAGGAGACCTTCCATTTGGGAAATTTTCCTTTTTAAGTTGCCAGTGCCACACGTTGCATGGAACTTTGAAAGTATATATTGAGTACCGAAGGGGCCATGACGCCTTTACTTATTACATGACATTTAGGTTAATGTTCCTGGAATGCCTGAAATCATTAAAAATTTCATGTTGGTTCTTGCAACAAGAGGTTTGCTTGAAGGCTGATCATAGTTTTTCAGATATCAATTCTTTGTTTCAGTTTTCCCAAGAGAAGAAGGAACACTTTGTGTGACTCTCNCTTTGAAAGTATATATTGAGTACCGAAGGGGCCAAGGCCATGACGCCTTTACTTATTACATGACATTTAGGTTAGTGTTTCTGGAATGCCTGAAATCATTAAAAATTTCATATTGGTTCTTGCAACAAGAGGTTTGCTTGAAGGCTGATCATAGTTTTTCAGATTTCAATTCTTTGTTTCAGTTTTCCCAAGAGAAGAAGGAACACTTTGTGTGACTCTCGTTCCTTTGACCTGCTCCCCATCACTGTTGCTATATTTCCTAGGCACTTCTACAGGGTGTCCCAGAAAAGTTGTGACCCGTTTGTCTGAAGATTGTGACAAAACGGCAAAAGATTCTCGCCAAACATTTGCATGATGGTGCTCTTCACATGTTCAATAAAAGTTTGCTACCATCCCCATGAAAATCCGTTGAAAAATGATGGAGCTATGACCTTCAGAAGACCAAATTTGCTCGATCATTGAAACCAGCGGTCGGCCATTTTGTCTTAATATTTTGCAGCGATAAATGGCATCATGGATTGAAAATGAAACAGGAGCCTCCAATGTCATAGCTCTCGTGAAAATTCCGATAATCCTCGGAGGGTTCTATAAATCTGACCTCACAGAAAATATTTCTTACCTCACGTGAAGATACTTATCACTGCAAAGTAGTAGGACAAAATGGCCGACCGCTGGTTTCAGTCATCAGGCAAATTTGGTCTTCTGAAGGTCATAGCTCCATCATTTTTCAACAGATTTTTACGGGGGTGGTTGCAAATTTTAATTGACTATCTGAAGAGCAACATCAAGGAAAAGTTTTGCGAGAATCTTTTGCCATTTTGTCGCAATCTTCAGGCAAACGGGGCACAATTTTTTTGGGACACCGTGTAGATATGAGCATAAACTGAAGGAGAATCTAAGACAGGCCCGTAGGAAGCGGGGACAGGGGTGGCCTAAGCCTCCCAATAACTTTGAAAACAATGCTGCTACGCCACAAGCATTTATTAGTTGTATTGTTCTCTATTGTTTCAAGAACAAATGCCCCCCCCCAATCAGCAGCTGCTTCCTACTACGGTCCTGGTCCAAAAGCTTCTGCAACCAAGATACTATTCGTTGGAGTGGACACATGTTGAATCAATAACCTTTTCATATGTTCGCGCTTGGCTACGTAGGATCAACCTCCAGTCTCTGACCGTAACTTCAAGTAAAAATTTTTGCAAAGCAGCAAACCATTTGAAACTAAAGTAAAGAGGATTACGAAAAAGAGACACGAATTATAATAAAAATTCGTTAATTCATGCTTTTCCTTTAAACTTATGATGTTTATTATATGAATTATGAAGTTCTTTAAAAAGTTCACGTTCTCCTTGAGCAAGCACCATATTGAGTTGTGAAAATTCCCTTCTTGTGCATGTATCCATTACGCAGTACATACCAGATGCAAGGCATACCTGAAAGTAATCAAAAAGGTTTTATAATAATAATTGAGGCAAGGACACCTGACATAGTTGTTGTCAATGAAGGTGAAAGAAAATGCATTATCATTGACATTGCGGTACCAGGTGATAGTAGGACTAGTGACAAGGAAAAAAGAAAGTGGAGAAATATCAAGACGTGTATCAAGATTTGAAAAGGGAAATCAAGAGGAATTGAACATGATAAATGTGATAGTGGAGTGATAGTTAGTTGTACCTGTAATTGTGAGAGCATTTGGAAGTATAACGAAGAAATTCGATGAATGGTAAGAAAAACAAGATATCTCATTGAATTGAATATAGCACTATTACAGAAGAAGACGACATTATTAGGAACAGCCAAGATATTGAGAAAAGTACCTGAGTACTAAAAAAGAATGAATGACCCCAAGGGACCCTTAAGTTTTGAGCCGCTCCATTGGGATGTAAATTCGGATATGAGATCTTAAAGCAGTGCTTAAAGCAGAAGGTATGAAATAATGATAATAATGATAATAAAAATATGATAACAATAACAATGATAAATGATAACAGATTCTTTATACAGGGTGATTTAATCATCTACAATACATTAGTATAGCTGCCATCAAGAGAAGCCCTGTTTTAAAAAGGCTAATAAAAATCGTCAAATCTAAACGTTTACAATTTAATATTTACTATGAAAGATATGCAATAAAAATAATACAATGTGACAAGAAAGAAATGTTACTCTATTAGGCGAGTCCCTCTAACAGGATCTCGAACAGATGACCTTGTTGGGGAGACGAGATCGCTTTGTCCGAGGAAATCTATGTGTCCCCCGTGCAGTGGGTTAAAGCGCGTGCGCTCGTCAGAGCTTCAATCCCAAAACGCTAATGCGCATGAGCTTTAACCTACTGCACGGGGGAAGCATGCGTTTCCTTGGGCGAAGCGTATCTCGTCTCCCCAACAAGACCTAGCAGGTGACTCCATGTAAAGGATCTCCGACAGGCTAGTCCAAGAAAGGAGAGTCACCAAATTTGGAGAATCACGAAAACAAATGAATTTGACAAGTACACGTCTGGTTGAGAGATAATGAAACTATGGCATGAAAAGCCAGATTTTGAGTAATGGCACTAGGTGTCCGAGAAACTGCATACAAATTTGACAAATTCTGACGCCAAGAGTTCTCGTCAGATGTTTTATGAAAACTCTCTATGGTTGAATTAAATTCAATTTTTGGTACATTTCTTTCAATGCTCGGTACCTTGGTTGTGCGAAAATGAATAAAAATACGTACAATTTACTCATAAGCCAAACAAGAGGATGATGCAACGCAAGGCACAACCTTGTCAGCCTCAGGCGTCGAAATCCCAAGCAGATGCCTTATGACTCTTATTGATTAGAAAAGCATAGGGCTCGAATCTTTGCAAGAAATTTCAAATGAAGGTGAAAGGTGTAAAATGTTATTGCCCCATTCTTGCAGCTGAACTGATCGAAGGGAACTTGATGTAGTTTGCCATAATCCCAAGGAGAGCATTTTTGATATCATGAATATTTTCAGAATTACATCATTTTTAAAGGGGCTCCGTGAAGGTGAAGGTGAAGGTGAAGTTGCGTTTTCAGCGCCAAGCGCTGGGATCGCAGAAATAGAGCAGACCTAATCGAGTGCGCGACCCCTTGTCATGACGCTCAAGTGGTGGGGTCCTGCCGGGTATCGAACCCACTCCGCCTGACTGTTCTGGCTGCAAAGTCAGAGGATTACGCCACTGCGCCACAACACCTTCCGTCGTCAAAATGTAAACAAAACGATGATTTTTGCAGTTTTTTGAAAGGTGATATCACACAGGATTTTCGTATTTTTTTCAAAACGAAAGTTGCTGTTTGGACATTAATCCTTGTACTTCACTAAGGAACAAACCAAACATTCATATCTTCTACGATTGCTCGATAGTGGATTTTTAACGGTCACTTTTTGGTGGCTTGGGTGAAGCCGCCAAACAAACTGCAGAGAACAATGGATGAACAATGGATAATCCTCGACACGTGCGAGTTTACGGATTTGTTTACTGTTTGACGACGGAGCCCCTTTAAGTTTCAAGGATGCACGAGAGGAGGTATCTGTAGCGGCATACAGTAAAAACCAGACCCTAGGACCCTAGGACCATTAAGTACCAATGTGTGATATGACCCTTAACACCGGAGGGTCATCACCCTCAAGAGGGAACAGAATATCACCTTTTCCTCATATGATACTACTATTTCCGCTGTTTTTATTACATCAGATGAAATCAAGAGGTACATTTAGAGAAATTCTTCTATACCGCTAAGTGGGAATTTATTACAAAATGATAATAATAATGATTCCACATGGATGTTTTACTACACCTAGCCTGCGTGCAGCCTCAACTCCTCCTACTGCACCCAGTTACCAAACGAATAGCCTGCGTGCATTTGAGGCTGCACGCAGGCTACCAAACGAATGGTTTGCATCCAAACCACAAAAAAGTTGAATTGTTTATGTAGTTTGGAAAGGATTTACAACAAAAAGAAAGTTATTTGAACTCTTCTGTGATTTGGCAGGTATTTGTATTTCAGCAGTAAAAGAAATATTTTAACTTCAAAAGGTCGCTTTGAATTCTCTATTTGTTTTCTGAGGTTCCTTCATAAAAGAAACCCTAGAAAACCAAATCAGGTTTCAAAGGNGAAAGGATTTACAACAAAAAGAAAGTTATTTGAACTCTTCTGTGATTTGGCAGGTATTTGTATTTCAGCAGTAAAAGAAATATTTTAACTTCAAAAGGTCGCTTGGAATTCTCTATTTGTTTTCTGAGGTTCCTTCATAAAAGAAACCCTAGAAAACCAAATCAGGTTTCAAAGGAACTTTTTGAAGTTGAAACAACACCCTTTCAAAGAAGAATTCACGTCAATGAAGCAAAGCGGCAATAGAATTTCATTGAAATTTAGAACAGAGAGCAATAATGGCATCATTCCACCGTAAAGAATCATTTATTTTCTTGCTGTTCTCTTCAGCATGAACACCTGGAAATATGAAATTTGTCCATGATGAGCAATGAAAACGGGTGGAAACGTTTCACTGATGAAAAGCACTGTAAAATATGAAGCCTTTCTTTCCATGTAATAAATTCGTACAACATAGAACAAATCTTTAAATCTACTCTTGACGTCATCTGATGTAATAAAAACAGCAGAAAATGGTAGTATTATATGAGGAAATATTGATATTCTGTTCTCTCTTGAAGGTGATGACCCTCCGGTGTTAAGGGTCCTATCATACATTGGAACTTAATGGTCCTAGGGTCCTACGGTCTGGTTTTTACTGTATGCCATATGTAGCATAGTCCTTGGAACAATATATTTCCAGGACCATGTCTGTAGCCTGATAAACAGGCCCGATTTCAAAAGAAATACTATTTCTTTTGAAATTGGGTCTGGTTATCTGGCTAAGGTATCTGAAGCTTTGACAAACATTAAAAGCTTCATAAATTGATTGAAGGAAATCATTATGACCAAAGCAAGAAATTCTCAATTGTTGAAGGTCTACAAAGATGGTAGCAAGAAAAAGTCTTTAGCTTTTATGGTTTAATATTTAGCAAGTTGATGACGTTAGACCTTCAAAACCAGCGCGAATTTATAAATGCTGTAATTCTGAAAATAATGTTGATATCAAAAATGCTCTCTCTGGGATTACGGTAAATTACACGAAGTCTCCTTTGATCAATTCAGTTGAAAGAACGAGACGGTAACATTTTGCATCAAATATTTAATTTTTTTGCAAAGATTTGAGCCCTATGCTGATTAGAAATCTAGAAGAGATCATCATGTTATATCATCTTTAACATGGCGTAAGAAGCCTCTCAAATTTGGGGGCACGACACTTCAAGGGCACTTTTTTCACCAAGCTAAAGGGGCACTTCCTGAAAATAAGACGGCACTTCATTGTTTATTGCAAAAGCTTGGGGGACACGTGCCCCCAGTACCCCCGGTTCCTGCGTCTCTGATCGTTAAAGGGTCTGTTTCATCCAGCATTCCTTGGACGTGCCATCTCTTGGTTTTCCTTTGTTGTCGCCATTTTCATGGGACATGAAAATGGTGGCAACAAAGCCCAACCAGGAGATGACACGTGCAAGGCATGCTGGATGAAACAGACCCTTTAATCAATAAATTTGTTCCCATTTGCTTGAAATGAAAAATTGTGATTTTAGCAGTCACTGATTCCTTGTAGTGAGGCAATGACCAATGACGAAGAATTGTAAAATTTTGCATGAAAGTTATTGATTTAAGTTCTCTTAGGCTTTGCTCAATTTAAATATTTGAATTAAAGTCCGTCTCAAATTAGATGTCACCTAAGATTTGCGATAACGCAAAATTCCTTTGCAAAACACTCATATTGCTGTTATTCGCGGGAATTTGCAGGTGACATCTTATTTAAGACAGACTATAAAACATCGAGGGGGTACCATGCTGTGGAATCCTCAGCTGTCTTACCTGAAACCTTTCTGGAATGATATTAGAAGCCAGGAACTTTAAATAGTCCGCCATGATGTAAGCAGCATACTGTAAAAATAACATAAGTATCAGTTCAGTTGGACCCAAAATTTCACTTTCCGCAATAGTCTGATCCAGAAATATCGGGGCTGACCCTCCTATGTGCAGTGTCCCTCCTGGGGTCAAAATCTGCTTTTGCCAATGTGGGCCAATGTGGTATGATAGAGGATAGTCGCCACCTTTAAAAGCAGTATAGTACCACATCGGCATTCTGCCCGAACTTTCCCCTGTGACAACTAGCCCCACATCCCCCTACCTTAAAATTGGGTACAAATTAACAAACTCAACTACAAAGTCCAAAGCAAAGTTTCTCGTAGAAAAATGATAGTACGCCTAGAAGCGGCGAAGTCCAACGCTGTCGGAGTACATTCACTGTTTATCACAAGAAACGTGGCTCTGAACATTATTGTACGGCCTCTTAACTCTAGGTCAAAAATTCTTTCAGTAAAAGTCTCTTGCAGAGTTTCTTAATTTCTGTAGTATTGAAGTTCACAATTCATCACAATTTATAGGGGGTGGCATTTATATTATTTTGGGCCCAGAAATTACAAGACAGAAACGAATCATAAAACAAACTTATGCGTTTTAGCACAATCCGGGTAAGAAATGAACTTTTATCTAAAACACCCTACCAATCAAAAACCAAAAGTTGAAAAAGTTTCTTTATCTCTGATCGTTTCTAGTAGAGTTTCTTGATTTTCTGGGAGAGGCTGCTAAAGTTTCTTGTAAGCGGTTTCTTATGAAAAAGAGCTTATTTGAAAACATTCTGGCGGTTTCCTGGATAGCTAAGGTAGCACATAGCACACAGTTCTGATGTAAAATTTCAAAATGCTAACGAATGAGCGACAGCATTTCTTGCGAAATTGTAACTCAAAATCAGCCGTTGATTCAAAACGATTTGATTTCTCATCATGAGCTCACTGGCATGATGGGATAGCGATGAGAATTCGACTTAGCAACAACAGTGAAAGAGGGAGAGAAATGTCACTTTCTCTTGAACAACTGCAAAATTTCCACGGTACACAAGGTCTGGGCTCTTAACAAGAAAGACCAAATCAACGGTGCAAACAAACACACTGCACATTGAAACCGGCTCTTTCTGCTTCCCTTTGGACATCGGCGTAGAGGGAGATAAAATTTGGGGGGGGGGCTGCCCGACAAAAAATCCATTGTTTGAGAACTTTTGCCCGACTTAAGGCGGATTTCTGCCCGATTATGGCCGATTTTTGTAAATCTTTTTGACGTTGGGGGCTCAGCCCCCTGCCTCCTACGCCTATGCCTTTGGATGAAATTAAACGAGCAATAACAATAGTCGGGGAGTGCCGCGTACTAGGTTTGCTCCAGAATGTAGATTGTTCCAGATTTTAGGTCCTAGGTAGGAGAGACCACTTTGTCCTGTGTTACTCTTTTGAAAAGGTTGATTTAATTTGTTTTTAAATCTTCAAGTAATCCGACTCTGGTCAACTGGTAAGAACATCTCCGACATATAGGACGGGGCTGAATTATCAAAGTGTTCTCGAAGACTTTGGGAAAAAGAACGTTGCAGACTTTTTAAATCGCAACCTTACACGGGATCACGAGATCCAAAATCGTGAAGCTCGTGAGATAAATCATAGATCTACGCAGAGGTTCGCAAAAGCCTTTCCAAATTTAGACTAGGCTTGGAGAATTACGTAGCCAATATTGGCTGTGCCGTGCCATGGGAAACTTTGGGAAAAAAGCTAAAGCATGAGCGTGTACATGATTTATAAATAAAAGACTTGATAAATGTGATAGGCGTGAGATAAAATCATTGGTTAACACAGAGGCTCAAATAATTCATTCCAAGTTTAGTTAAAGT
>REGL01000982.1:41645-67161 GCA_004194395.1 Aurelia aurita complex sp. Pacific
CTTACCTCGTTTTGCATCCGTGCCAGTTTGGGATCGATCCAGCCGTTTACACAAGGCTCTGACGGGATCGATCCCAAACTGGATCGCTCTAGCAATCGATGCCAAACCAGCACGGATAGCGGATCGATCCTGAGCCATCCCGTGTAAACGCAAGGCCGATCCGTACCAGTCTGGGATCGATCCCGTTCTGGATCGATCCAGTTTTCTTTCGTGTAAACGGGGTCTAAGTTAGAGGCCTGCGCAATGTAAATATAGTCTATTGTATTCCATTGTATTTGATGATCTCGAGAGATTATCAAATCAATTGGACAAATGAAGGCATGCCGCCATGTTTACTTCTATTTTCAAACCAGACCCTATATATATGTATCCGTCATTTGTCTTGAAACTGAAATCAATAGATAAATTCTAGAGCTTGCTCTCTATTGACTGTAGTGGGGAGATTTCAAAAATAATCCATTGTATTGTTCCAAGTCCCAATGAGTGACCGAATAAAAAGTGAAACTTTTGAAAAACCATAAATATTTGCTTATTCTACCGATCTCTAAAAATTTTCTTTTTCCGTATTTGTGCCAAGTAGCAAATAGATTTAACGAATGCTCGTTAGTAATAACTCCTTCACTGACGAAATGACCAAAATCTCACTTCAAAAACATGTTTTGAGCACTACTATTTCACAAAATATCGCATTTTTAGCTGACTGTTTCATACGATTTCACATGAATATTTTCGTGTCCTACATGAGCTTTGTGAACAAGACAAGCAATTGATTTAAGTGGTATTGGGGGATAAAAATTCAATTTATAGTCATTTCACGTAATTTTGGAACATAATTAAAACCTAAGTAGCTGCTAAAAGCTCAAATTCCTATCAATTCAAAACTTCACAATATCTCTGTGAGTAATTTCATCCTGGAAAAAATCATAAAAAGGAAATTTCAAGATCAATAATATGAGCGAATTTTGATGATTTTTCAAAAAGTCTTTTTGGGTCACTTGGTATATGGTTTAAGGTCTTGAAGAGGATACTTCTCACCGCAGAGATGAATGATGCAATTGCTCCATACACTGCATTTGGGTAGTTAAACAGCAAAACACTCAGCAAATTCACCTTGATTTGAAACATCTCGAAGGATCTGTAAGGAGATAAGAGAACATATTTCAACAAAATGAAGCTAAAAAGGTGGAATTTAGGCCCCGTTTACACGATACCGTTTTCATTTCATATCAAATTGGGGGTGGCAATCCGATATGAAAATTTTTCTGTTTACACGATACCATTTTCATTTCATATCGGATTGGGGTTCTCTTTACACGGAATCGCTTTGTCTCGGGCTGCAGAGGATTCACCTTTGTTTAACATCCACTGCACGGTGCGCCAGATGAACAGGAGGGTCGTGAAATTGATAAAGAGATTCCGTTTTGATTTGATACCGGATTCGACCGTTTACATGACATCGGATTGGTTTCATCCCACTTTCAGAGCGTTTTATTATGCGAAAACAATATGAAGCATATCGAATCGGTGCGTTCACAATCCGATATGAAACGAAAACGGTATCGTCCGGCTGACAATTTCTACATACTTCTTCCCTTCTCACAATCACGCGGGAGAATATACGGGCCAGTTTCCAGTTAATGGAATTTCCAAGCGGATGGAAATTCTTTTATTATTTACAAGAGAACTATAGTTCTGTAACTGAATAGAAATTTAGCGTAGAATGAATTTTGACCGTCTAAAATTTCGCCCACGTGGAAAATTCCACTGACTGGAAATTGGCCTTAAGAGCAATATCGTGTAACTTTTTTCAAATCTGCTACGGAAACCTATGAAAAATGGCGTCGTATTTTCAACACTGCTGCGACATCATGCTGCCTGGATGAAAATTAACCAAGAACATTTGCCAGAGATTGCCAAATTGAGCGACGATTCACGGCAGTAATTTACATCAAACGCTGAAACCTGGTTTTGTTCACCTACCGTGTGCGCCAAAAGAATTCCAACGTAGCACCAAGATTACTGGATAGATTTGAACTAATCGAATAATGGTTGATAGCAGGAAGACTGAGCAAGGAACAAGGGCAGATTTTGCAATACAACAGCATCAGTTGCTTTTGACTGACGACTTGACACCTCAATTAAAAGCAATTAGCGAATGCAGACAAAGGAAATTCTCTCAACCAGTATAGTAATTCAAAACAAACAAAGCCGCAAAAGTTGCCCTGAAACCAGTAGGGCAAACTCTCACCTCGTGCACGCAAAAGGTGGTTTTTCGGAGACAGAATGAGTTTATAACGAAAAAAGAAAGGCAAATCTAAACTTCAGGCTGGCGGATTTTACTTATTTGATTCAGACACCGAGAAAAAAAACATTACAATTCCTTGCATATTTGGTGCTCAAGTGTCACAGTAACGTCTCAGCTCCTGAATCAAATTAAAAAAATCCGCCAGGCAGATCTTTAGATTTATCCTTCTTCTTTCATCATAAACTCACTAGGCCTGCTCGGCACGGCTATCGCCTCGCCTCCGCATTCCGTTTGACCCACATATGTTAGTCACATGGCATATCATTAATTCCAAAAAGCGCACGGGGTTTTTTCACAACAAAAGGATTTTTACGTATTTTTCTTAAAAAAAGGATTTTTGCTAAAGGTGTAAGAGATTTTTTGTAGACAGAAAAACGTTTTTATGGTGCAAATTTTTCTGAGCTTGTTTTAGGGTATTTATCGGGTTATTCATGCCGGTATTAACGGCTGCTGTAGATTCATGCCATTAAAACCTATCATCCTTTAACAGCAAAGAGAAAAACAACCTTATATGTCATCGGCTTTAAAGATAACGGCATTTTCATTCAATTTTCATTACGTGAACAGTTCTTTATGGCGTTGCTTGCCAAAATATGTTCAGTATATGCAGTATGTTCTGCCAATATATATAATACTACCAAAATACTGCCAAAATATGTTCAGTATTTCGTTTTCATCGGATTCTATCCCCACCATAAACGAAAGTGTCAATTCCGACCTTCTTTGTTTAAAAACCTGGTTGGAATCAAATAAGTTATCTCTCAATGTCGCCAAAACACAAAATCTCCTCATAGGAGGTAGAAAGAAGTTGAAAGACATTGAAAACTCTGAAACACAAAAAGTGCAAATTGTTATTGGTGAAGAACCAGTTTCGGAGATTAAGCACACAAAATACCTGGGGATCGAAGTTGACCAATTTCTAAATTGGGATGATCATATTTCCGCTATAATTAAAAAGACATCAAAAGGAATCGGAATGTTACGTTATGCGAAAACATATCTCCCTCTAACTACGATTCAGTCAATGTACAGAAGTCTTATCGAGCCATATTTCCGATCCTGTTGTTCCGTATGGGGAGTCTGTAGTACCACTGCCTTAAACAAACTACAGAAACTACAAAACCGTGCCGTGAGGATAGCTACAAACAGCCCTTACGATGCGTCCTCACAGCCACTTCTGAAGGAACTAGAATGGCAAACGGTCAGAGAACTTATTGACATGGAAACCGCAAGGATGGTGTACAGGTCAATTAATGAGGAAGCTCCCAATTACCTTGCAACTTTGTTCGAGAGGTTGTCGGATAATAGTATTAGAGTGCTTCGAAATACAAATACAGACCTGAAGCTGCCTTTCCTAAAAACGTCCAGTGGTCAACGGTGCTTTGCTTATAGAGGAGCACGATTATGGAATAACCTTAACGCTGATGTCAAGACAGCGTCGACCTTAAATCGATTCAAAGCTGCATATAAAACCAGCCAGTAATCTTTTCGGTTGAACTCCTTATTTACATACCAGTTTTATTTTCATCTTTATCGTTACTTGTAAATTTTGATTAGATATCTTTATTTTGTTATTATTTTACAGGGCAATTTGGAAATCAGTATTTAACTGTATATTTAACCCTGTTTAAAGAATTTAAAATGAAATGAAATGAAATGAAAAAAAATGAAAGCATTCACTACACTCCAACACTTCATAAAACAATACAACAGCTTCCTACGCAAGTAAAGTTTTCCATAAGCTTTCACAAAAGGCAAGGTGATGAAACTTCCTGTCTCCAGGTCCTGAATCATTCATTCATTTCAAGATAAATTTACAAGCCATGAGCAAGCATCATAAATTGTATTTATCGATCGAAAACATCAAATATAGTACTTGTTCCTTATTGTCAAATCTAAGAGAATCTATCATAGACTTTTTTACTCGCCCGTTTATTGAAGATAAATAAAATTGATATTGCTAGACTGAGGACCCAGCTCATTGACCTTGTGGTAGAGATAAGTTACCCCCCCCCTCCCTTCCCACCCCGGGCTTTGTGGTTAGGGCAAAACGCTTTAAATCTTTCTTATGAAAAGCAAAGATTAAAACTGAATTATTCTCAAGAAGGTTAATATCAATAATTGGTGTGTTTACAGGCAAAAGCAGGAGAAATGCTTTGAATTTCAGATATCAAAACATAAGATGGACACACACAGGAATGTGATTCATCGCTTATATATATATATATATATATATATACAGGGTGTCCCAAAAAAAGTGTCCGACTTTTAAATTTGAATATGTCCGAGACTATTTGATGTATATGGATCATTTGGACATTCTTTGAAAGCTGAAACATGTTATGTTCTGTTGAATCTATTGCTGTTTCAATTTGAGAATTTTTAGAAAAACCAGGGGGTTTCTTAAAATTCACGCAAAATTTTAAGTGTTTTTTTTGTACTCTTTACTCTACTTTTCTCCAATGTCATTCTAGTTTCTAAAAAGAAGTGTCTAAAAAGAAGTCTAGAAACAACAATTTAAGTGCTTTTAGAAACTTGAGAATGTAATTCATTAAATTGCAAAATTTCCAAATCTTACAAGTTGCAAGACGGGTGGGGGGCACCTGAAACTTAGCTATGAAGAACACAGTTTTTCTTGCCCATTTGCAATGCACATGTCAACTTTGTCACATTTTGGTCCGTTACGCAAATTTTCCGCTTTGAAATTGAATGCATCTCAGACTGTTAAGCAGTTTTTTGATGGTATTTGCTAATTTGTTCAATCGTTCTTTCGAAACAAGGCAATAATCTTCTTTTCTCCAACTCTATGTCCAACTTTGTGTTTCAAGGTCCATCTTTGACATTATGCATCGCTGCGTTATCTGGGGTAACATACCTCTCTACCAGTGGTAGCTATAAGATTTCTGGTAATTTGAGTAACTCATGTTCAGACAACTTGAAACCTTTTTCACTAAGAAGAGGGCTAGTTTTGTTTTCCAACAGTAAATATCACTGTAAATGTAGACAATAGTAGAGCAAAGGTGAGAAAAATATGCAAACAAAATTGGCTATAACTTTGATAACCCCCTGGTTTCTTCTTTTTTGTCCAATTTGAACTGCAATAGGCTAAAAAAAAATTACATGTCTCAGCTCTCAAATAATACCAGAGCGGTTCGAATATATCAAGTATTTTCCGATTTATTCAAATTTAAGAGTCAGACACTTTTTTTGGGACACCCTGTATATATAGTATATAGACTATGTCTCCTAAAATCATATATATCTCTATATCTCCCTATAGAATTTTTCTTTCTCGCGTTCTTGTGAGGAAGAAAAACACAGGAATATTCGACTTCAGGAAAATTCCATCGCTTCGAAATGACCGAAAAATAGCCTCGAGCACTCAAGCAAGACGCAGGGGCATTTAATCTCTCTCAAGAATTTTTGAAGAAATACTAAAGTTTTTCGATTCCATGGCAATATAAATGTGTGGACGATATCCGATACCCGTGAAAAACTGTACTTTTGTATTGAGTAAGTTCAGAAAAGTACTGAGTAAGTTCAGATGTAGTGACCATACACTTTTGATTGAGGTGGGGAGGCACAAAGGCCTACAAGTGGAACAACGTCTCTGCAAAATGTGCCAGTTAAACCTAGTCGAAAACGAATTTCACTCTTTGACAATGTGCCCAGCATATGATAATTTAAGAATTGGCCTACTTTTAGCTGCGAACGTCGAGCCCTTACACCCAAAGAGACAGTTTTCCAATATTATAAGTAGCGAAAACACTGCAGTTTTTAGATGCCTGACTGAGTTTATTATTGATGCTAACAAGCTGAGAGACTCGCTTCATATAGTTACCTAGGCCCAGCCTGGATGTTCCAAGATACCTAAACACATTCTCCTTTTTTTTTTGTTGCTGCTATTTTACATTTCACAGTAGCTTTATTTGATACATTTTAGTTCATTTCTCTTTTTATTTAGTTCACAGTCTTTCGTTCAAGTTTTTATCGTTACTGTAATTTGTATTTAATATTATGTGTTAGTTTAGTTTGGTTTAGCTTTATAGCTGCCATGCCTGTAATAAGATAGAGCTTTTTTATGCTATTATGATGATGATGATGATGATGATGATGATGATGATGTATTGTTCAATATGAGAAGTTTGTTTACGATCAGATCAAGTGTTTTTAGGCTCAACTTTTCGTCAAGGCGAATTTACCTATTTTTCAGTGCTCATAAAACCGCTGAAAAAATCACAAAAATACATCAATCTCTCGTCTATCAAGCAGAATTCAATTCATTTTAATCCACCCAGAGCATAGGGCTCAAATCTTTCAAATCTTTAAAAAGGTGGGTGTAAAATTCTATTAACTTTTGCTTTGAATTAAATGTCTTGAAAGGAATTTATGGTACTTTGCTGTAAATCTGCCGTGGAAATTTTCTGATATCTTCATTTTTTTCCAATAAGGCGGCAATTTAATTATTTTTGAAAAAATCCATCAAAAATTTTGAAAAATTTTAAATGATCGTAAATCCTAAACCAATAGAGGCAAAACGATATTACCTGCAAGGAAAGCATAGTTTATGAAGGTCTACAACATGGGGCAAGCAGGAATCTGTAGCTTTTCTGGTTTAGGATTTAGAAATTTGATGATGTCATAGCCTCAAATTTAATAAATGCCACCATTTTGAAGCAAATCAAGAAATCAAAATATTTCCACCGCAGATTTACATCAAAGTACACCAATTTCCTTCCAAGCCATTTGATTCAAAGAAAAATGTGATAGGATTTTACGTCTACATTTTAAAGAGTTGAGCCCTATGTTTCCACCCAATACTCTTGTAGACTTATGACGAGAAGTCCGTTGTATCTCTGCGGTAAATTTCAAAGAGCACGGGGAAACAAGAGACTCCAGGTCATAAGTCTAGTACTCTTGGTGCTATGAATTTTGAAAATANGGAAATTTTCTGATATCTTCATTTTTTTTCAAAAATACATCAAAAATTTTGAAAAATTTTAAATGATCGTAAATCCTAAACCAATAGAGGCAAAACGATATTACCTGCAAGGAAAGCATAGTTTATGAAGGTCTACAACATGGGGCAAGCAGGAATCTGTAGCTTCTCTGGTTTAGGATTTAGAAATTTGATGACGTCATAGCCTCAAATTTAATAAATGCCACCATTTTGAAGCAAATCAAGAAATCGAAATATTTCCACCGCAGATTTACATCAAAGTACACCAATTTCCTTCCAAGCCATTTGATTCAAAGAAAAATGTGATAGGATTTTACGTCTACATTTTAAAGAGTTGAGCCCTATGTTTCCACCCAATACTCTTGTAGACTTATGACGAGAAGTCCCTTGTATCTCTGCGGTAAATTTCAAAGAGCACGGGGAAACAAGAGACTCCAGGTCATAAGTCTAGTACTCTTGGTGCTATGAATTTTGAAAATAGGGAACTTTTTTCTGGTTCACCCCGTATATGATGCAGAGGAGTGAGACCCCAGCTCTTGTTTCTGCCTTGGTAATTGAATTCAGCGACTTTTTCCAAATGGGGGAGCGTTCAGATGGAGGAGCAAAGCTACAACTCATTTAGTAAGTCTGGTGAAGAGATGCTTCTGTAGTGTGTTGTCATTTTGATATCATTGTTTTTACAGTTCTTTACTAAAAGCCAGTTAATACATACTCACATTCATGTAGTCGATGTTTATAAAATCGCATTAAATTCCTATAGCTACAGTATTTCAAATCGACAAAATCTCTAATCAAAGATAATAAGCTGTGCATTAAATAGAATCCATAAGACCAATACGTGGCAATGGTTGTAGAGAGTATTGCCCGCTATTATTCAAATCCTCAATAACCTATCTTCTGCTTAATCGCAATGACTAGTTTGTTAACCAATGCACAGTAACAGGAACAGCTGCAACCAAACTTGGACATATGTATCTAAGCTAAGCAATATTCCGCAAATCAATGCAGAGCGATGAATTATTTCAGGATTAAATTTCTATATAACTACTAAACCGTGTCAAGATGCTCTATGCCTTTTGACGACAAAATATACTAGTACAGACTGCGATTGGTTTATGAATATTGGCTAGAAAATAAGACTAATGCCGGTATGACGTAAACACCGCAAGAAATTGTTACGGATAGGCCTACACTCGAAAAAGGACGAAAACGGGACATTTGTCTACGCATAGAGTGGTATCAACTGCAAAGAGATATATTTCACCTTGTGTAATTGCAGATGGCAGGTCATTGACATGTAAACTATACAGCTTAAGGCCCAGCAAGGATCCTTGGGGAACCCCAAACCTAACATATTTCGTTGAGCTGCACTCGCCATTAATCTCAGCATACTGAGTCCTGTCTGTAAGATAATTCATAATCAAGGCGTGTAAATTTCCAGAAATTCCAGCTGCTTGCAATTCATACGATAGGATTTCATGGGAAAAGGTGAAGGTGAAGTTGCGTTTTTTAGCGCCAAGCGCTGAGATCGCAGAAGTAGAGAAGACCTAATCGAGTCCGCGACCCCTTGTCATGACGCTCAAGTGGTGGGGCTCTACCCGGGTATCGAACCCTGTCCACCTGACTGTTCTGGCTGCAAAGTCAGAGGATTACACCACTGCGCCACAACACCTTCAAAAACGTATTGCAAGCTTTTTGAAGTCTTTAAACACGACATCAACAATCAAACCGTTGCCAACTAATTGTTTCAATGCTTTCCGTTCTCAACGTTCTGTTTTTGCGTGGCGGCCGTAAAACTTCACTTTTCAAGTTATCAGTTTCAAAACAGAACGTTCACAAAACTCCTTGAGATTCAGTACAGTTCTGAAGTTGATTTCGTTTTGTAATCTATATCCTCGAACAAAACCAGTCTGCTAGCGTCTTTTTGACTCGCAGCTTCTTGCTAAAACAGCTTATTGGCTTGGTTTGGTAGTAGGTTTTAGCAACATGTTTGAAAATGAGACCAGCATTTTGATACAAAAAACCTTAAAAAACCAAGATCTTAACAACAAAGCATTAAGATGCAATATCACCGTCAATACCAAGACCTTTAGCTTTAATACCTGAAGCAACAGAGCAACAGGCTCTACATCCCCAGCATCAAAATACACGAAGCTACCTTCACGGCGGATGAAAGCAAACGTCAAGAGACAAAACTTCAGCAGGGCAGCATTTGCACATGCGCACTCATCTACGAAAAACAGGTGCTCAACGTACCGTAGTCTTTAAGTAGGAAATAATACGCCTTATGCTATAAATTGTTGAGAGCAACGGGGTCAAGAAGCGATTGTATGAACTGAGTAGCTAGTTCCTGAGTTTAAAAAGCCGTAAAACTCATCTTTATGCAAGTTCTCTAACTAACTAATATCAAAATTCGTTGACTAACGCAAAGAGGTGATTAACAGAAGAGATAGCTGAGTGTCGGCGTGTTTGAGCAATAGTGTCGGCACTTTGTAGAGTCTCTTAACGTGGCCAAAAAACCAAACGGCTGCGACAATTTCTCATAGTTGATTGTTTCTGAAGAGATGGAAGAGCAAACTCTCGACATAACTCCTGATTTGCTACACAACTACTTATACGGAAAGAAGCGAGCGCCCGGTGGTGTTGGAACTAAAGGGAAGAGTGGCGAAGATCATGGATTCTCTTCAACTAATATTGACGAAAATTTCACAGGTTTGTTCAAATTGTTTTCTAAATCTTAGCCGTCCTTGTAGCAAGGGTAAATTTTGTCAAGCAAAAGATTTAGGGGTCACCCAGAAGAAAAAGTGATTTTCTTGCCTTTTGGAAGAATAGATTTCACACCTCTGAATGCACTCAAGCATATCAAAATAAACAAAGAAGGAGAAGAATCACAGAAGGTGTGAAGTGTCTTTTAGAAGCTGCTGAATCTCTTTATCTTAATATGACTATGCTNCTTTATGCAAGTTCTCTAACTAACTAATATCAAAATTCGTTGACTAACGCAAAGAGGTGATTAACAGAAGAGATAGCTGAGTGTCGGCGTGTTTGAGCAATAGTGTCGGCACTTTGTAGAGTCTCTTAACGTGGCCAAAAAACCAAACGGCTGCGACAATTTCTCATAGTTGATTGTTTCTGAAGAGATGGAAGAGCAAACTCTCGACATAACTCCTGATTTGCTACACAACTACTTATACGGAAAGAAGCGAGCGCCCGGTGGAGCTGGAACTAAAGGGAAGAGTGGCGAAGATCATGGATTCTCTTCAACTAATATTGACGAAAATTTCACAGGTTTGTTCAAATTGTTTTCTAAATCTTAGCAGTCCTTGTAGCAAGGGCAAATTTTGTCAAGCAAAAGATTTAGGGGTCACCAAGAAGGAAAAGTGATTTTCTTGCCTTCCAGAAGAATAAATTTCACACCTCTGAATGTACTTAAGCATATCAAAATAAACAGGGAAGGAGAAGAATCACAGAAGGTGTGAAGTGTCTTTTAGAGGCTGCTGAATCGCTTTATCTTAAAAGCAATCTGTCCCCTATTGTTCTGACCTTGGTTACTGCTTTATTTACCTTATTTACGCTGCAGCTAAATTCATGCATCACTGAGTCTCTATGACCCTGATTTCTTTGGATAAAGCGAATTAACACCAACTTCTGGAATATACAATAGAAATCTTTATCGATTTCATTTTCATTCATTGAAGGGAACAGATTGCCTTTAATATGACTATGCTTAGTCAGATCTGTATTTTTATATGTAGCTTTTCGTAATAGCATATTTAGTTGTATTTTAGGTAAATTTTCTTCATGTGATGACCCTGGGGCAGTCATGATATTTTGCTCCCCTTAGTATCATTTTTGTCGTGTTGTATGGTAGGTAATTTGTAGTGTTTTAGCTAATTCGTAATTGTAAACTTTTACATCGAATTTATATGAAATAAGACCAGTTTCCTTTGTTTACAAAATTCGCCCTTGCTCGTCATTCTTGTTTTTTCTTCTTGAATCCCTGAAGATTAAGCGTTGTAAGTTTGCCTAGCATCAGTATTAGGTGTTGTCCCCCATTATGCCCATGTCGTCGATAAAAGAACCGAATGAACTGGCAATATTACTAACTAATTAAGAAAAAAGTGTTAACGGTTAAAGCAGATCAATCAACTCTACATGGGGATTTTCGAAGTTTTTGAAGGTGGGGCTAAAAACGGCATTTTCTCTAGGCGTCACCCATTATGGCTGACGGGCAAACAAGTCACACTGCAAAGCGGTGAAAAGTTTTTTTAAGGAAAATAGCTTTATTCACTGTTATTTGTTTATCATTGAGTACTTTAAACGAAAAAGATTTCAATAAGACTTAGCTAAACTTTTGGCAATTGAAATGCATGCTTCATCTACCGGGTGAGTCAATAAAAAGAATCCCCGTTTGAAAGGTCACGGTTCCCTGGATATCAAGACAATGATATCGGCAAATATATAGTTTAATGGTAGAAATGTTCAAATCTACTATAAAATTTACGTGACTGAAATCGGCCACTCCATTCTGAAATTATGAGGGATTTTCTCGAGAAAGCCTCTTCAAAAAACCTTCAAAATGTGCCCAAAATCATGAACAAATTTCCCTGACATTTCTGCCATACAATGGCCTTACAGCAATGACTTGTGGATGCTTTAGCATGTGCTATCCTCTTGGGAGGATGAACAAGTCCTCCCCTTGGTATCGATGATCTATTCAGGAGGATTCCATTCTCCAAAAGAGGACAAAATACATCAATCTATGTGAGTCAATGTCAGGAATGAAAGCCAAGAACAATTTGCTCATTGTTTTCATTCGTTTTTGTAGGTTTTTGGAAGGGGCTTTCTGCAGAAAATCCCCCATATCCACGGAAAGGAATGGCCGATTAAGGCCGGGTAAATTACTAAACCTAATTGAACATATTGGCAATAAAACAAGACAGTTTTCAATATTATTGCTTTGATATTTATGAAGCAGTGGCCTTCCAAGCGGGGATGATTTTTTCTGACTCACCCGGGACATCAACATCTATTGAAACAACCAGTAAAGCCAAAACGGGCATCGCACTGATGAGGCCAGTTCCACCATACGCAAGAGGCAGCAAGTATGTGTCATGGCCAAAGCCAGGCCATGATGCAAGTTGAAAATATGGGATTTGAAAGAGACGTTCACCAAAATTGAAAGAGCGACTCTTGCGGACAGTCGACTTGTTGTAAAACCTGCCTTACCCCTTACCTGGTGCAAGCACACGCATGAGTTTTCGGCGTACGTTTTTAAAATGCAAACAAATTGAATATATAATGCTACGATTTTGGGGTTTCATTGATTTTTCAAGTCAGTAGGGAAGATTTTTATCGAATTTGATGCTTTTTGGAATAAATTTTGCATTTCAAGATTTTGAGGCGACTGGATATTGCCCTGGTAAACTGATGCGCATACCCCATAAGGTGCTGAGCGAAATAAAAGAAAAGACGGCAGTTAGATAGGAACAGGAAATTGACAAATACCTACAAATTCAATTAGAGATGTGCACGAAGTATCTTGTTGGGTTTAAATGCAAAGCGATTGAAACTGTAGTGAAGGTCAAATCATGATAAAACTGATGTCCCGTGAGGATTTTTTGCGCAATTGCAATTTGATGCAGTCTGCAGTCGCCTGAAATTTCAGTTCTCTTGCTCATCGGCAATAATGGGCGACCGGGCATAAAGGGCAACGCTACTCTATTAGAGTGCGGAAAATTTACAGATCAAAATCAAAGGCTACTGCTGGAAATTGATACAGAATTGATTTTCTGCTGCCCAAGCATTTTGCACTCATTTAGCAGAGCAAGGATGAAAGCAAAGAATATCTGTTAAAGACAAAGCGATTTGGCAGCCTCAACGCAGCCGACCATGATGTTTGCTTTGTCCGTAGCTAGTTACAGTATACTCATTTTTTTTTACAAGAAACTAAGGTCCGGGGCTGGTAGGCAGTTTCTTAAATTTTTGGGCCATTTTGCTACCAAAAGTTTCTTACGTGTTACTTATATTTCTAATGCCAGAAGTGTAGATTTAATCTTGTTTTGTCTGAAGGGTTCCCACATTACTCAGTAAGATCTCAAAGCAAGTCAATAACATAATTCGCACTCAAAATAATGTCCAAACAGTTGCTATAATAACTGTACAGAGTCAAAAATATTTTATTGCGACAGGAAAATTAAAACTGTAAATTACAAAAGTTTCTTAGCTTTTAAATCCAGGTAGGGTTGTTTCTTAACTTTCGAAAAATTGAGCCTACCGTTTCTTATAAGCGGTTTCTTATAAAAAAAAATGAGTGTAGTTCTCAAACGGTGAGCCCCTGGGAGGGGAGGGGGTACTTAGTATATTTGTCAGACGGGAATGTGCCGTTTTTCAGGGTATAATTTTCACCAATTTTTTCTAGCTAAGGGTATAAAATGAGGCAATTTTGCGAGAGCAGGTTGTCAAGACATGCCAAAGGGGGATATTTGTTACCTTGTTTCGGTTCTCGGTCAAATTTTCATGTTTAGGAGCATACTTTTCACCAATTATTTCTAGAATCGGTTATCATTTGGAGCGAAAAATTCTAGGCGAGGGTAAAAAAATGTTCGTGGGCACACCCCCGTACAAATTTAAGTCAAGTACCTTGCATCTTGTAAAAAATCATTAAAATTTGATTATGTTGACGACCTTTAAAATCCCCTTTTCCTGCATTTGTGTCAAGGACCAAATAAATTAAAAAAATGGGTGATTGTTACTTTGTACCTATGGGCGAGAAACGATGAAATTACGGCATGAAAAACCTCAGTTTGAAAAATAACGTTTTACAAAACATGTTATTCTAGTAAAAAATCTCTGATTCGCAATCTAATATGAAAGTTCTATATGGAAGAATCGCAAGATTATACTTTGCAACGATATGAAACTGGTTCCATGAAACTGGTCGATTTGAGTGAAGTTCTGACGTCATTTAACACATCCCTTCATAATCCACCCAGTCGTTATGTTCGTTTTGAAGCTTGTCTTTAGTAATTATTTGCAACGTTTATTTTGGCTGTATTAAGTGTATTGTGAAGTTTTACTTTTTTGTAATAGCCGTGGGGTAGGCATATCCTTTTGTACCTCGTGGTATGGTTTCAGTATTATCGTAAAGTAATCTGTAAGTAGCGAAGTTAACAATAATGTACTGCAGATCTTCACTGGAATATATCCAAAGAGCAGACTACTCGATTTGAGTAGACGTGAGCAAGTTCTTCGACTTAAAACTTGAAGGGAACAGATATACCGGGTGTCCCAAAAAAGTACTCCCGTTTGAAAAAAACACCAAAATTTGATTAAACGGCCGATCTTCAATTTCCTTTTTTTGTTAAATAGATCAAGGACCAAATTATTTTCCAAGACATAGCTGACCTTGTAAGTTTAAATGAGCAAATTTAGCTCTTTTTAGGGCTAAATGGTTTTGAATCATACTGCAAAAAAGGACTATTAATTGTTAAATCAATTTCTTTGTACGTGTAAACTCCTAGTTTGGTCATAAATGACAGAAATAAATGCACACTATCATTGGGGACTTCAATGATGATAGAAAATCTAAAAATGTTGACTCTTTTTTTATATCATCAACAAAAAAATTAAAACACAAAANCTCCTTGTGAAATTACTCATTCAAATAAGCAATTTGAGCGAAGTGATGTCATATCGCTCAAATTGCTTATTTGAATGCATAACTTCACAAGGAGAAGGCGAAAAATAGTGGAAAAAAGTATCATACATCATTCATAGCAGTATTATCTTGTATTTTATCATCAATCATACCAACCCCGGACTTGTCCTTTAATATCTATGTGGTTATATTAAAAACTAGAGCTCAAAATAATGTGTTTCAACGTGTAAATTTTCTACCTTGCTGTATCAAAAGCAAACATTTTATCATCTGTGATTATTTTTGGGTCTTTGACAAAGCAATCCAAAAAGAAAATTTTTTTGAAGGTTTGATAATCAATTTTTGGTGACTTTTTAAACAGGAGTACTTTTTTTGGGACATCCGGTAGCCATATCTCGTAGCCGCTATAAATAGGCCAAAGAAACGCCAGCACACAGCACACGCATTGGTTCCTTAGCTACACAATGAAACCGTACGCGTCAAAGTTGTCAAAAAGAATAGATTATATTTTTAACTTGGCCCGGGCCAGGTTTCAACTTTGCAATCGGCCTTTGCAACCGGCATGCTTTGTGGATACATTCTTTGTGGTCTGTTTATTGCCATCATTTTCATGGTCTACTAAAATGGCCGATAACGAAGAGATGGCAAAAGAAAATCCCCTTTAGATAAAAAACGTTGGCACACTCCGTGTAATAAATCAAACGCAAATTGGTACACAAAATCAATTGGCATATGAGAAAAAGATTTTGTTCTCTTATAATCTCAAGGAATTTCATAATTTTTGACTTATGCCTCTGATGAGCTACAGATCACCTATCGGTTTTTTAACTTTTGATAATATGCGCTGATAAATTTTACAGCGGCTGAACAACTCACGATAATTTCCCAGGTTCAAACGACACAAGAGATGTCAAAATAAAGCTTTAAAAAATAATCTTGAGTGTGAGAAAAGTATACTTCATCTGGCTTGAGTGATCTATATCTAATCTTTCGAACAATGAAAGTAAAGTTTTTGTCGGAGATCATTTTCATCAGATATCTGTTTGATCGTGATAATCGAGTTTGGAGCACAAAGCTTGGTTCACACTGGAGAAAAAAATGCGTTAGACGGGATAATGTATTTTTTAAATTCCTTATAAACGCATTTTAAGGACCGATCATCAGTGCTTCCCGGGGAGGGGGTGGAAGAAACCTGGCAGCGGTGTTCAAAATTTTACCGACTCAAAGAGACTAGAGGCCGAGCACATCGCAAGAAGGGGGTATGAAAATTGCTTTAGGTCAGTAACTGCTTTTCAAGAATAACACAGTTCTTCAATTTGGTAGGCCATGCACATCGTAAGATAAGGGTATGAAAATTGCTTTAGGTCGGTAACTGCTTTTCAAGAATAACACAGTTCTTCAATTTGGTAGGCCAAGCACATCGTAAGATAGGGGTATGAAAATTGCTTTAGGTCAGTAACTGCTTTTCAAGAATAACACAGTTCTTCAATTTGGTAGGCCATGCACATCGTAAGATAAGGGTATGAAAATTGCTTTAGGTCAGTAACTGCTTTTCAAGAATAACACAGTTCTTCAATTTGGTAGGCCATGCACATCGTAAGATAAGGGTATGAAAATTGCTTTAGGTCAGTAACTGCTTTTCAAGAATAACACAGTTCTTCAATTTGGTAGGCAGAGCACATCGTAAGAAGGGGGTATGAAAATTGCTTTAGGTCAGTAACTGCTTTTCAAGAATAACACAGTTCTTCAGTTTCTAAGTAAACCCAGTTCATTTCATAATACTTTGTGGTGTTTTAGGCTCGGCGGTTTTGAGAAAAAATAGCCGGTAATTTAAGCTATCTTCGGGGTATATATGATATCAGTACGAAGCTGATTCATTTCTGGAAGTGCAGAGAAATGAGTCGTAGTTATAGTGGTATCAGTTAAGTAAAAAGCAAAACTACGACATGTATTGAGTCTAGTCAGAAAGCATAGAGGGGGCTTAAAACACCAACAAACAACGACAAATACATTTCTCGTGTTAATGATAGGATAATTATGTTATGTGAGAATACTATACCACCAGCTAAAACACAGAGTTGATTTCTAATGTCGGGAACTCTCAGTGGACGGTTGGTGGCCTAATGATATCGACTAGNCTGATTCATTTCTAGAAGTGCAGAGAAATGAGTCGTAGTTATAGTGGTATCAGTTAAGTAAAAAGCAAAACTACGACATGTATTGAGTCTAGTCAGAAAGCATAGAGGGGGCTTAAAACACCAACAAAACAACGACAAATACATTTCTCGTGTTAATGATAGGAAAATTATGTTATGTGAGAATACTATACCACCAGCTACAACACAGAGTTGATTTCTAATGTCGGGAACTCTCAGTGGACGGTTGGTGGCCTAATGATATCGACAAGTTTTGGCTGAAGCTTCGAATCACGTAGCTGGACTCAAACGACTGGTTCTGACAATGTGCCGACAACACAGTGGGCAAAACTTGGGATTTGGTCGAAACAATTTCGCTTCTGAGCTCAAAACTACATTTTAACGACATTCTATAATGTGGTAAAAGACACCCTCTGATATTAGGCTTTGTTTAGTAACCAAATGATCGCAAAATAGCGAATTATCTAAACAAGAATCGGCTGGATTTCCGGTAACTACTAACTTTTCTTTGCACTTCTAAAGCGTCATTTTGCTACTCACTGATTTAAGTAGTCAACTCCCCTTGGCTTTCTTAGGTTTTCCGTCGTCGGCAACTGGAGAGGGAAAGTAATGTCGCAGTCTTTAAAAGAGAATTTCGGGCTCAATCAAAACAAAAAACTGCACAGTGATCCAGAGCATGGAATAAATGAGAAAACATGAAGTTTCGAAAACATGCCAATTTTTGC
Source organism: Aurelia aurita complex sp. Pacific (assembly GCA_004194395.1). Taxonomy (NCBI): domain Eukaryota; kingdom Metazoa; phylum Cnidaria; class Scyphozoa; order Semaeostomeae; family Ulmaridae; genus Aurelia; species Aurelia aurita complex sp. Pacific. The sequence goes on from REGL01000982.1 coordinate 59,452, forward strand.
ATCCCCATCAAACAAAGAGGGTATTCTTGTGCTTAACGGAAAGGAATAATTTTCAAAATAGGACAATCCAATTGATGAGGAATGGAATCCTGAAGTTTGTAAAATTTCAAATAGTTGTTTACTGTAGAGTCTCCGGTGCAATGTAGCGTCTTGAGCCTATTATAAAGTGCCATAAATCAGCCTAGAAAAGAGCGATTTTCAAGACTTTTGTACGAAATAGTCAGCAATTAAGTTGTGTTCAACATACGTAAAAATGTTGTATATTGGGTCTAAGATCATGGGTAGATGGACACTGTTTTGATCCATACTTTTCGCAACAAATTTCGTGAAAAAATTGCTTTTTAATGTTAAAAACAGAAATCTAGGTAATTCTAGGTGTTAGGTATCAAGATATCAAAATACTAGAACATATGAGGAGCATTCCTGCCAAAGGGCCTGTTTCAAATTGTTATAGTTTTTTTGCATAGCATGTGAAATCGGTTTCTCTGGCCTGATTTCCTTGCACAACTTAGCACCTTGACTCCTTCCTTTAAGGCAACAGCTCTACATTCGAGTAATTACGAGTCATTTTCAATCGGATGCGTGTTTTTCGTTGCACCTTTCTTCGGTTTAGTATACTTCATTCCTTGCTAATTCTTGGAACTTCTGCAAACAGTGGCAAAATGGCTTGGTTTTATGCAAGAATTGCAGCTTTTGCCTTTCACCGGGCACTCTCCATTCCGTAGGATTGTTTTTCACTGTTGTAAAATTTTGACTGTTTCTTCGTGTTTATTTTGATTGTTTCTGCACCAATCGGTTCTCTTGCTTCGATGTCTTTGACTTGCCATTTTCTTTCTTCATCTCTATGCCCTTCTAGTGGCATAACATAACAAAACTCTGTTCGTAGCACAATTATTAATCCTTTATTTGTCTATCTTCTAGTAGCATGTCCGCAGGCTTGAAATTGGGGTCTCGTAGAGCTTTCTTGCGAACTTTCGACGATGATCCGCCAACAAGTATTTCTTGCTCTATCTCAAAATCAGTAACATGAAATTCGCACATTTGTGATGATGTTCGCAGATGGGTGTGGAATTGATCCACCCAGTGTTTCTCCTGGATCTTGAGTGGCTTGTCTACATCAATAAACTTCACACCGATCGTTCTTTTGAGGTTCAAAGTAGCCTTTTAGGCTTTCTTTAGCAATATCGTATCACTATCACGGCCTGTATCGGGGAGTTGTTTGAAACTTTCCCATGTTCTCGTTCCAACATGGTACAGTAAAAGGGCTCGTTTTCGAGTAGCATCTGTTATACCGGTTGCCACGAGAAACGTCTCGATGTTGGAAATCCAGTTATTCCATCTGGTAGCAAGACTTGCTCCAAGCTCTGAGTCTGGATTGAATTCTTGCATCGGTTGTATCGGAATCGAGTGCACTATTTCGATAATGCGCGGTGGTTCTGGAACTAGTTGTTCACGTTCCTGGGTTCGCTCGTCACCACTAGAATATATCTAGAATATATTGTCTTAATATGCCGTCTTGGACAACAAGGACAGATTTTGTAAGACAATAGCATGAGTTGATTTGATCGACACCTGAATTCAAAGCGATTATCGATCACAGACAAAGGAAATTCTCTCAACCAGTAAATCAAAACAAACAATGCCGCAAAAGTTTCCCTGAAACCCAGGAAGCTAGTGCGCTCGTTGTGCATTCCAAAAATTCTTCTTAAGAGCAAACATGAGCATAGATCGAAAGAAGAAGGATATATCTACATATCTGCCTCAGGCATTTCATATGTTTGATTCAAATGCCGATTGGGGGGCGATTCAATTCTCTTCTTTTTTTGGGTGTAATCAAAACACATACTGCTCAGCTTCTGAACCAATGTAGATATATCCTTCTTCTTTCGATCTATGCCTATGTTTGCTCTTAAAAACAACCTTCGGAATGCACAACGAGCGCGTTAGCTACCTGGGTTTCAGAGCAACTTTTGCGGCTTTGTTTGTTTTGAATTTATGGTTGAGAGAATTCCCTTTGTCTGTAGTCGCTAATGGCTTTGAATTCAGATGTCAATCAAAAGCAACTCGTGCTATTGTGTTACAAAATCTGTCCTTGTTGTCTTGGACATAATAGAGTATTGCACATAGATGATGTCTTATTGAGGAACAGAACATAAGAATAGAACCTTACTAGCGTATCCGAATCTAACTTGATATTTAATATCTGTGCGGCTATATTTCTATCTATTAGGGTCCTGGGACTAGTCATTGGATTACATCGATATTACACTCTCTCTCTCTACAGGGGACTATTTCTCGAAAGATCACCTCATCTTGCCAGAACAAGTTGAAATTGACAACTCAACGATCCCTGGAGAAAAGCTTGGCGTTTTTTCAACAATGTGGATAAAAGAAGGAACTCAGATGGGACCGTACACCGGCCGTTTGGTTAAAGCAGCCAATGTGGGATCCAATGATGCGAATAATTTCTGCTGGGAGGTTTGTTTTAGCAACACTTTCTATTCTGCACCTTGCATCTTTTTCTTGAAGGAGGAGCTGAGGCTGTGACCAATATAATCTAATAACATAATCCTCCGCAAGGACACAACACAATCTAGACTTGCACTACATTGGTAACATAATCAATAACATAATCTTCCGCAAGGACACAACACAATCTAGACTTGCACTAGATTGGTAACATAATTAATAACACAATCTTCTGCAAGGACACAACACAATCTAGACTTGCACTAGATTGGTAACATAATTAATAACACAATCTTCTGCAAGGACACAACACAATCTAGACTTGCACTAGATTGGTAACATAATAAATAACGCAAGCTTCTGCAAGGACACAACACAATCTAGACTTGTACTAGAATGGTAACATAATCATTAACAAAATCTTCTGCAAGGACACAACACAATCTAGACTTGCACTAGATTGGTAACATAATTAATAACACAATCTTCTGCAAGGACACAACACAATCTAGACTTGCACTAGATTGGTAACATAATCAATAACATAATCTTCTGCAAGGACACAACACAATCTAGACTTGCACTAGATTGGTAACATAATCAATAACACAATCTTCTGCAAGGACACAACACAATCTAGACTTGCACTAGATTGGTAACATAATCAATAACATAATCTTCTGCAAGGACACAACACAATCTAGACTTGCACTAGAATGGTAACATAATCAATAACATAATCTTCTGCAAGGACACAACACAATCTAGACTTGCACTAGATTGGTAACATAATCAATAACATAATCCTCTGCAAGGACACAACACAATCTAGACTTGCACTAGAATGGTAACATAATCAATAACATAATCTTCTGCAAGGACACAACACAATCTAGACTTGCACTAGATTGGTAACATAATCAATAACATAATCTTCTGCAAGGACACAACACAATCTAGACTTGCACTAGAATGGTAACATAATCAATAACATAATCTTCTGCAAGGACACAACACAATCTAGACTTGCACTAGATTGGTAACATAATCAATAACATAATCTTCTGCAAGGACACAACACAATCTAGACTTGCACTAGAATGGTAACATAATCAATAACATAATCTTCTGCAAGGACACAACACAATCTAGACTTGCACTAGATTGGTAACATAATCAATAACATAATCTTCTGCAAGGACACAACACAATCTAGACTTGCACTAGAATGGTAACATAATCAATAACATAATCTTCTGCAAGGACACAACACAATCTAGACTTGCACTAGATTGGTAACATAATCAATAACATAATCTTCTGCAAGGACACAACACAATCTAGACTTGCACTAGAATGGTAACATAATCAATAACATAATCTTCTGCAAGGACACAACACAATCTAGACTTGCACTAGAATGGTAACATAATCAGTAACACAATCTTCTGCAAGGACACAACACAATCTAGACTTGCACTAGATTGGAAACATAATCAATAACATAATCCTCTGCAAGGACACAACACAATCTAGACTTGCACTAGAATGGTTATATAATCAATAACATAATCCTCTGCAAGGACACAACACAATCTAGACTTGCACTAGATTGGTAACATAATAAATAACATAATCTTTTGCAAGGACACAACACAATCTAGACTTGCACTAGATTGGAAACATAATCAATAACATAACCTTCTACAAGGACACAACACAATCTAGACTTGCACTAGAATGGTAACATAATCAATAACATAATCCTCTGCAAGGACACAACACAATCTAGACTTGCACTAGAATGGTAACATAATCAAGTTTTGGAAAATTTTCGAAAAGTTTCACTCTTTATTCGGTCACCAGTAGTTAAAACTTCTTGACTTACTTTGCAATCTCTTCTAGATTTTCGACGAAAACGGTCAAATAACTCATTTCATCGATGGCAAAGATGAACTACATAAAAATTGGCTGTGCTATGTTAGATGCGCCCGCTTTGATCAAGAACAGACCTTGGAGATTGTACAGATCGGAAGCAACGTTTATTATCGCGCGGTAAAAGATATTTCTCCGCATCAAGAGTTGTTAGTCTGGTACGGTAATATGATGGATCAATTCCTAGGTATCCCTGTTGCAATACAGTTTGGAGAAGATCCAGCAAAGCGAGTTTGCAAGACTGAGAAGAAAGGTAATACTTTTCTTAGAGTTTTTAATGGGTATGGGCTATGGGAACCTCTTGAAAACATTGGATTGAGATATGATAATAAAGTTATTAAAATTTTTTCAAAACTCCTTGAAGCAATATAAATATTTAGGTGGAGTGAGGGAAAAATGGGTTAGAGTGAGCTAAATGGGTCATTTGGCTTGAATGAATGAACGAAAGAATGAATCAATGAATGGACAAATTAATGAAAGAGCGAACAAATGAATAAATGAATGAAAGAACTAATCAATGAACGACCGAACGAATGAATGAATGAACGGATATGCAAATAATTCAGGAAGCCTTAACCCTCTCAGGTGCAGTGTCCCACTTTAAAATTTCTCGTCCCACTCATAGTGAAAAAATCAAAGTTGTCAGAAATGAATGAAATTTTGCACCAACACCAAGCTCAATTCTGGGACCCTGATGTCGAATCTGAAGTCACTCTTTGAAAATTTTGTCATCTATCGTCTCTATGTGGCTTTAAAAGTGGAACAAATAGCAAATACACCGTCGAATTGCGGCTGCTGATAAAAATGGCTCAAAATCACAGCAAAAACTTTAGAATATTAATCACTTCCCTTTTTCACGGTAGTTTAATTAATTTCAATCAAAACCGTTTGCATAGCATTTCAAGAAACTCTCCTTCTTTCGTAGCTACGATGTCACGACTGATGTGTAACACAAAAGCTGCATTGATGCCTGGCCGCTTGCGGTGTACGGTTTGTCGCCGCGGTTTCAACTCACGAAGCAATCTCCGCTCACATATGCGAATACACACTCTTGAAAAGCCGTTTGCATGCAAATACTGCAAGAAGTCATTCAGCCAGTCATCGACGTTACGAAACCACACAAGACTACACACGGGAGAGAAACCATATCTCTGCAACGTATGTGATATGGCATACAGTCAACTTGCCGGGCTACGCGCACATCAAAAATCTGCATGGCATCGACCGCTGGGGAAATTATCATTTGATGGTTTAGACAGTCCAGTAAACAAAAGGAAATTATCTCAGTTGTCAGTTCTTCTTTGAGCATGTATAATTATCTGTTGTGTAGACAAGATAGAATCACTACTATGCTCAAAATTAGCGGTGCGACCTAAAACCTATCGGGATTCTTTTAAACTTTCCGGAGGGTTCTTGTTGAAAAATCTCTCCAAAGTATTTCAAAACCCTTGCTAAATGGTCTTCTTCAGCCCCACTGAAGCTGTGCTGCAAACATTTTCAAGGATTTTCCTCCAAAATGCTTGATCGTAAAGCAATATTTGAGGTTTATGCATTTCCACTGTTTGAAACCAAGGACGATTTCAAAGTTGTTCTTGAGAACTAATTTGGTGAAAAACATAACCAGAAAAATCCCAATTTCAATGCAACTAAAACTCGCAGGGGTTTCGATGAAAACATCTCAAAAGGCTTTTTTCTCTGGATTTTCAAAGGCCTTTTCACACTAATTCGGTTTCGGTGCGTTTTCGTATGTCCCCGGTTAGCCAAAACCGCAGCACAGTATTTTTGTCCACACTAAACCGTTCTCGCTCTCCTTAGCAGTCTCATTCCAAAGCTTCTTGCAGGTTTCTCCATTTTTCTCATTTCCGGTCTTATGTTATCGTTTTCGAAAGTCTTCGCTTTTGATCATTTTTGCCATCCAAACTAGCACCGTTGTTATGAGGGACAGTGCTAAATTTATCATATCACATTACTGGTGGAAAAGAAAAATTCCTGCAAAAACATGTACTGACGCTGTATGAAATTATTGCAAAAAACCAACTGCCCCGTTATCCTTTCCTTAAAAGACTGTATGTGCCCATTCTTCCTGAGCACTAGATGTTATATATTGTAGTATTACAGGTGCATTGGCTGTAATGACCATAACAAGATCAATTCTTGCTCTTGCAAACAACTGGCATGAAAGTTTTACATCAATTTATACACTTCTCATTTTACATGGTTCACCATTTTGTCTCACCATTTTGTCCTCAAAACGAACGCTTTCATATTTCAAACTTCATCTTCAGGTCATAAAAAGTTACTTCCCTGAAAAAAGTGTTGACCCCGGTCTTTACAAGCTAAAAAAATAATTGCCCCGTTACGCTTTGCACCAGCCATGTTATAAAACAAACTTTGCACTGTCCCAGAGTTGCCAGATACGTTGAAGAGCACTTTCAGATGTCTCCGTTTTGCTGGATAAGACAGTGTGTGTTCGATCGTCTTACTGTTTACGCAAAAGTGAAGATGAATACAAATGTATGCGTTTTAACCAGAAACCATAGTGTTGTGCTCATCTTTGAATGCCTGTTGCTTAGATATGCTTAGATTTACATTCTATCAAGGGTTTTTAGCAAAGAAGCTGCTCTTTCTTGGGAATAATGATAACCTTGGGATTTATTAGCAAGCAGAACTTTTCCGAGGAATATTAAAGGCTCTTGGGTAATCGACATGCAATGCAACCCTATTCTTAAAAGTGGCCTAGTTTCATGCAGCACGAAAATAATGTTGTAATGTCACTCAACACCAACTTACCGTGGCTGCAGCTCAACATACGACCATACTTCTCATTACGTTTATTAAACATTGGATTTGAATCGAACGACATCCATGAAATCCACGAAAAGCAAATAAACAATAGCAATGCATTCCGGTTGCGCAGGGACTTTTAACTACCGGGTGTCCCAAAAAAAGTACTCCAGTTTAATAAATCGCCAAAAATTGATTATCAAACTTTTGATGAAATTTTCTTTTTGAATTGCTTTGTCAAAGACTCAAAAATATTCACAGATGATAAAATGTTTCCTTTTGATACAGCAAGGTAGGAAATTTACACGTTGAAAAACCTTATTTTGAGCTATAGTTTTTTAGCAAAATACTCAATCTTGCCTAGCAGTCAAAATTTTCAGATTTTTTATCATCATTGAAGTCTCCAATGATAGTGCGCATTTATTTCAGTCATTTATGACCATACTAGAAGTTTTACACACACAAAGAAATTGATTTAGCAATCATCAGTGCTTTTTGGAGTATGATTCAAAACCAGGTAGC
>REGL01000982.1:80752-97312 GCA_004194395.1 Aurelia aurita complex sp. Pacific
TCCGTTGCCGGTCCGAGGAGCTGTATTTTCGAACGCCATATAATAAATACTTTTATTGTTTACACTGTACCAGTTTGTTCTGGAGCAGTGTAAACGCTCTTGAACCGTAACGACTTCATAGTGCATCACAACTGTGCCGGTAAGCGTGGTCTATGATTCCGATTTTACAAACAACAACATTTACGGGCCTTGGTCGTTGCATGGTATGTAAATGAAGTTAGACATGATCTCAATCAAAACGATCAGTTTTGTGGATGCAACGTACGGTTGTTCGAGCATATTTCTATTCAGGTCATCAGAAAGGTGTTGATCACCACGTACTAATAAAAGGTGCGTTACAACATCGTTTGAAAGATTGGTTATTTGAACAATGGTCGTGACAATTCAACAACTTCAGCTAGAATATAATCAAGGAGTACCTCTTCTTCATAACGAGATGACTCTTCATCGACTACGGTTTGGCTGCAGGTGTTCAGCCTTGTCTTGACAACTTCTGTTACTGATATTATACGACTCTGCAAATTTGACTTCTTTATCAGTGAGATGAATTGCTGATTTTTTCTAGATAAATTTAAACAGACTACAATTAGCAGACAACTAATGAGATGAAAATATGTTTGTCCGACAATCACCATGGGCTAGCATAGGGCTCAAATCTTTCAAATCTTTAAAAATATGGGTGTAAAATTCTTTGAAATTTTTCCTTGAATTGAATGTTTTGAAAGGAACTTATGATACTTTGCTATAAATCTGCCGTGGAAATTTTTTGATATCTTGATTTTTTTTAAAATTGCGGCAATTTGATTATTTTTGAAAAACTTCATGGAAATTTGGAAAAATTTGAATCATCGTAAATCCTAAACCAATAGAGGAAAAATGATTCAATTTTCATGAAAACCAGAGTTTATGAAGGTCTACAATATGGTGGCAAGCAGAAATGTGTAGCTTTTCTGGTTTAGGATTTAGAAATTTGATGACCTCATAGCCTCAAATTTAATAAATACCACCATTTTGAAATTGATCAAGATATCAATAAATTTCCATGGCAGATTTACAGCAAAAATCCATAAGTTCCTTCCAAGCCATTTGATTAAAAGAAAACTGCAATAGTATTGTATACCTACCTTTTTAAAGATTTGAGCCCCATCTTCCATGGGCTAGATTAACAGCTCTCTGTATCGAAACCTACGAGACCGTGAAGAAGCTAAACCCTGTCTTTATGCAAAACAATAAATCATCTATCAATCTGAATCGCTCTCAGAAAAATCCATATGAGAGGAAAAATGATAGAATTTTTGCAGAAAACCATGGTTCATGAAAGGCAGTAGAAAGGTGGTAAGCAATGTTACTCTACTAATTCACGAATTAGAGATTTGATGACCTCCAAATCTCAAAAGAGTTAGAATATATATAAACCGCCTAAATTTTGAAAATACCGTAAAAGCTCTGTTAACCCTCCTCTCTAATAAGCCCCTCCCTTGTGAGCCAAAATTCTGAATAAGCCCCCGCTCTCTATCAAGTCTCCCCTCCCCAACTTAGACTGCGTTCACATGATGCGGGCACATTTTGAAAATGGCAAAAAATGTGACGATAGCAAAATTTGAGGTAGCGTTCACTCGATACCGGCAAAATGTCGAAAATGGCCGTTTTCAAAATGTGCCAGTTAGAGTTCCGTTTTCAAAATCTGCCNAAAAATCCAAATGAGAAGAAAAATGATAGAATTTTTGCAGAAAACCATGGTTCATGAAAGGCAGTAGAAAGGTGGTAAGCAATGTTACTCTACTAATTCACGAATTAGAGATTTGATGACCTCCAAATCTCAAAAGAGTTAGAATATATATAAACCGCCTAAATTTTGAAAATACCGTAAAAGCTCTGTTAACCCTCCTCTCTAATAAGCCCCTCCCTTGTGAGCCAAAATTCTGAATAAGCCCCCGCTCTCTATCAAGTCTCCCCTCCCCAACTTAGACTGCGTTCACATGATGCGGGCACATTTTGAAAATGGCAAAAAATGTGACGATAGCAAAATTTGAGGTAGCGTTCACTCGATACCGGCAAAATGTCGAAAATGGCCGTTTTCAAAATGTGCCAGTTAGAGTTCCGTTTTCAAAATCTGCCAGCAAAAAATGTGCCGTCTTCGTGCGAACGAGAGGCCTATCCGTCACATTTTTCACTGTTTTCAAAAAATGTGCCGGCATCGTGTGAACGCAGTCTCATATCAAATGCCAGAGGTTACCAAATATTTTCCAGTCATTTAGCTAAAAAAATTTACATGTAAATTTTGGTATGGTCAGGGATAAAAAATGTGTCGAATTGGTGTACTTGACTTCCGCAAACTATGGGGTAAAAGAACCGAAAAGCTATCATTTATGTCCTTGTCATCTGACTTAGTGAGTGAACCTCCCTCTCTAATAAGTCCCTACCCTCTGAGCCAAAATGTGAAATAAGGCCCCCTCTCTATTGAGACCCCCCCCCCCCCACTTATATCAGATTTCAGAGGCTACCAAAGATATTCCTTTTTGTAGCTAAACAAGTTTGCATGTTAATTTTGATATGGTTTGGGATATAACTGTCGAATGTTTTGGGATATTTGACTTGTAAAATTGTATGTTGAATCCGCAAAATAAGGAATAAAAGAACTGAAAAGCTATCATATATAACAGTGTCACCTGATTTTGTGAATGAGCCCCTCTCTCTAATAAGCCCCCATTTCTTATAAGCCCCCCTCTGGAGTTTCTGAAATTAAATAAGCCACCGGGGCTTAATAGAGCTTTTACGGTAATATTGAAAAATGTCAATATATCAAACACTTCAATTGTTGAATTACAGCAGAGTATCCAAAGTTTCTTTCAAGTCACTAGATTTCTAAGATAGATACAGCCATTTACATTAGCTCTTTTAAAGATTTAAAGCCTATGTTGAAATTCATGGTCCTCTGAAAAGCTCAACACTGAATTTTCTTGCCAGCTATATCTATTGCGTGACGTATCCTGATCTGGAGAAAACCTTGTAGACTTGAAGTGACTAAAAATATACTTTCCAATGTTTAATCATTGACAGATAAACAAGTCTGATAGGGAGCTTAGAACAAGTCTCCAAAATTTGCACAAAATCAAATATGAAATACTAACCCAGACTTTTTCATTAAAATGCATATAGCAAAGAAGTAACCATAAGACTTCAACGAAATTAGATTAGTTCTCTCTTTCCCTGTTGCAGATGTATCAGTCCTCATGATATCAGCTGGATCTATTGACAGGAATTTCTCAGCGATGGGATACGCAAATGCAATAGCCATTGAAAGAGCATGCTTCTTGATTACTCTGCTCTGCAGGACCTAAAAGAACGACGCAAAATTTGCATGATGTGAAGATCATTATTATCACCATCATCGTTAATCTATTTTACGTAGGCTACATTAAAGAATAATAGCTATACTACAGCTAATTTAGGCCTATTTCATTAAATTTACAATCTCTTAAAATAGTTGCAATTAAAAATATACAATGTATATTTACAAGATTAAATCAATCAGACCTCCCCAAAGGTGTCCGGAGCGGTGTGCATCCCCCAGAAAGACGGCGTACAACCCGCGAGAGGGAACCCACAGACGCAAACACTAAACTCCCGGGGAGGGGGTAACTTAAGTTCTCCATAGTACGGGGTTGTGCCATTTTCTAGGGTACCTTTTTTATGATAGAGTCTGGATTTATGGGTATCGTTATCAACGATTTTTTATATTTGCTGGATTTACGAGTATGCTTTTCTGTAAAACTTCATTTATGGGTGAACTTTTTCGACTTTATAAGATTTATGGGTATACTTCTCAGAAATTGTCCGGATTTATGGGAATACTTTCAGAATTTTGCGAATTTTTGGGTATACTTTTCAGAAATTTTTCCGGATTTATGGGTGGTAGTTTTACGCTTTGAATGGCATAACCCCGTATCGTGGAAACCTAAGCTATCCCCCCCCCCCTCCCGGGACTAAACTGCAGCCGCCGCTGGAGAAACTGCTCACGAAAACACCGCATCCAGCACAAACCAGTGGGCGCACTGAGGATCAGAAAGGCCCAAAAACGAGAAAACTCCATGCTGGAAGACCTCTGGTTTTGTCNCTTTTTCGACTTTATAAGATTTATGGGTATACTTCTCAGAAATTGTCCGGATTTATGGGAATACTTTCAGAATTTTGCGAATTTTTGGGTATACTTTTCAGAAATTTTTCCGGATTTATGGGTGGTAGTTTTACGCTTTGAATGGCATAACCCCGTATCGTGGAAACCTAAGCTATCCCCCCCCCCCTCCCGGGACTAAACTGCAGCCGCCGCTGGAGAAACTGCTCACGAAAACACCGCATCCAGCACAAACCAGTGGGCGCACTGAGGATCAGAAAGGCCCAAAAACGAGAAAACTCCATGCTGGAAGACCTCTGGTTTTGTCCGTACATAACGCTTCCTGGCAGCTGTTTCTTGAAGTAGTTTACATCGCAACCTACCTCTAATATAACCAACAATAACTCATTCATAAGTTCTATTGACAACAAATCCGGCTGATGAATAACTTTGTTTGCCATGTGGATCATCTGTAACAGAATCGAGAATACCAAGTGAGTGAAAAAGTATCTACGTTCATCGAACACACCATCATCAATTATGCATCAATTTGAGTGAACCATCGATCACTTTGTAGTGGACATTCATGTCATTGCAATCGGTCAAACAGTTTTAGAATTGTTGTGAATATTGCAACACAGGTAAATTAAACGAAAAAGTAAAGAAGTATAGCATTCCAAATCTTTGAATCAGAGTGAAAAGGTGGGTGTAAAATTCCATCACCTTTATCTTTCAATTAAATGGCTTGAAAGAAAATTTAGCTACTTATCTATAATTCTGCGATTGGACGTTTCGGAAATCTTGATTTTTTTCGACGTTACAGCGTATTCTATATTTCAACTCATTTGAGGAGGTGACGTCGTCAATGTTTTAAATCCTAAGCCAGAGGAGTGACAGACTTTTGCCTGATGCCATATTGTAGACATTCATAAACAAAGTTTTTCTTGACAATTATTTCATGTTCCGCCAACAAGTTTAGAAATGACGATCGTTTTCAGCTCTTTTTTCAAATTTGTTCTTGAAATCTTAGGGAAAAAAAGGAAAACACTCCAATTCTAAAGATATTGAAGATATCAGGAAAGTCCAACGTAGAATTATAGCAAAATAGCTAAAATTTCTTTGAAGCCATTCAGTTATAAGAAATAGGTCATAGAATTTTACGCCCACCTTTTGAAAGATTTGAAACCTATGCTAGGAAATATTTCTCCGTTGTATAGAAGAGGGGTCCAAATGAGTACTAAAGCCCCCTGGTTAACGAGAGAAAATGAAAGAATTTTCAATTTTGTATACAGTTGCTTTCAATTTATCACAAGAGCGCCTTCTCTCTTATTTCCTTTTCTCATAGCTTTACAAAACTGGTCCATCCCTCATAAGGAACCGTTGTTGGAGCAATATTACCCCTAAAAGCCAATATCGAAACTGCCCTCACCTTGTCTTTAAGGACATCCGTCGCTTCACAATCTGTCTTCTGCCGCTTTACACTTAAAACCAAAGTCCACAAGTTGTGCACACATTCAAAAGCCTTTGCTGGCAACTCCAGGCCCTGCAGAAAAATTGCTGTTGTTCAGGAATCAACAAGAAAGAAATGGCATCTTCAAATTAGGATGCAAACAGTTGTTAAGACTTTTAGATAAAAATTTACATCTAATAATTTCGTTCATAGGCAGTAGACTCATTCCAATAGTCTCTTGTTTCGCTCCCCAAATTGACTTGTCGCTACAACTGAATTGATAACAACAACAACAACAACAACAACAAGCGAAAGTTAGAGGGACTTATGTAATGAGTCTACATAGGCCGGAAATCAGCATTCCCCTTGGGTAAAATAGACTCAAAACAGAAGAAAAACCTACATTAAATATCGAGGTGAGTTAAGATAGAAAAGCATTTGCGAGCCTGTAGTTTTCTAACTATTTACTAGATTTCTTCAAATCAATTTCTATTATCTAGCTAGCATGCAAACTTCAATTCAATTCAATTCAATTCAATTGTTGTGTCGTATCTGATTACAGACGTTGAAGATCAATTCCTTCAAGTTCTCCATGTCACCAGCAATTTGAATGAAAGGCCCAGCGTTCTTTTCATTGGGCAGCAGTTTCAAGCTATCAATGTATGTTGTTCGTTGCCTTCCTCTGTCTCTTTTACCTTAACTCTTTCCCGTTAACAGCTAATGTTTTAAACCTTTCTTTCTGCATAAGTGACCTGAAAACTCAAGTTATCTTTTTCTAATTGTTTCTATCACTGACCTTTTACTCTTTGCGTTGATTAGTACATCCTTATTGCTGGCTTTATGCGTCCATGACATCTTCAAAATATCTTGCAAACTTAGACACCAAGATCTAGTTTGTCAAATTCGGTTCTATAGTCGTCAAGTTACAAGCAGCTTTAAACTTCATGAAGATGTTCTTTCATAGTATCTATCCACCTCAAACGATCAATTTTGTATCAAGGAATTAGAAAGCGGCGATTTCATTGGCTGATAAGCGTGAAATTGGATGGTTACCGGATGCTCTGGCAGCCACTAAAGATTTAGGCCTCATCTTGTATTAGCTAAGCATTTGTTGTGCAGACAAAGAGCTTCCTCCATAATTTAACACATTTGGGACTTTCCTTGGACCGTTTTCACATTGTAACGCTGCCATGTTAGGAAATTTGATGAAAGATCTTAGGCGACTCTGCGATGAAGTACTTTCATTAACTTTGCCTGAAACTTGTGAGCAATACGACTGATTTTGTCCAAGTAAATTTTCATCCTTAAGTTTGCATCTTAGCTTTGTAATAAAAATTTCTTGAATAATTCTAATGAATAGCAACAAAAGTTAAACATTCGCAAACGTTTTCATCTTTTCAGACAACCGGTGGGCCTACTTAATCTTCACGTTCCAAATTCTTGCCTCAATTCTGTGCGCATAGGTCTTGAGGCAAGAGTGACATTTTGAGCAGCAAATCGTACCTGATTCGACACGTACACATGAATACTATTTCACCGTGTCAGCTAATGCCGAATGAATATCAATACGTATGCATGGCTCAATTCATGGGACACATTATGAGACACAGATGCATAGAAAATGACTTACTGACAGGAATGGTATTTGGAAAAAGATCAAGAGGACGGCAGAAAACCAGAATGACAAATACAATCAAAGAGAAGCTAGGACTGACTATGACTGAGGCCATTACAACAGCCCAGGACAGAGAGAAATGGAGGAACATTGTGTATGCCGCCACAGCCGTTCGGGAAGCCGAATGTTCTGAATGGTAGTAGTAGTAGTAGTATGCATGGCTCTGCTGAAGGCTTACTGCAGAAACATGAAAAAACGAAAAACAGAGAGATCTGAATGACCTCAGATTTTCGAACATTTCATTGTGCAATCAATACGTATGCACGGCTCTGCTGAAAGCTTACTGCAGAAACATGAAAAAACGAAAAACAGAGAGATCTGAATGACCTCAGATTTTTGAACATTTCATTGTGCAATCAATACGTATGCATGGCTCTGCTGAAAGCTTACTGCAGAAACATGAAAAAACGAAAAACAGAGAGATCTGAATGATCTCAGATTTCTCCAACACTTCATTGTGCTTGAGTGGTGCACTGGATTGTCGGAGAAACTATTGGCCTGAAGATCCCAGGTTCGATCCCAGGCTGTGGCACGTTATGGTTTTCCAACTGCGGTAGCCCATTGCTGATAAATATCAGTTCACCGTGTCAGCAACATAGGTTCCAAATCTTTAACTCGGCGTGAAAAGGTGGGTGTAAAATTATATGACCTATTTCTTCTGATTGAATGGCTTGAAAGAAACTTTAGGTGCTTATCTATAATTCTACCGTTGGACTTTCAAGAAATTTTGAATACTTTTCGAAATTACAGCGTATCTTACATTTCAACTCATTTGAGGATGTGACGTCATGAAATGTGTAAATCATAAACCAGATGAGTGACAGACGTTTGCTTGATACCATATTGTAGGAATTCACAAAACTATTTCATGTTGCGTCAAACAGTTTAGAAATTATGATGGTTTTAAGTTTTTTTGAAAATTTTTCTCGAATTCTTGAAAAAGAAGAAAAACACTCCAATTCTGAAAATATCGAATATTTCAGAAAAGTCCAACGGTAGAATTGTAGACAAATAGCAAAAGTTTCTTTGAAGTCATTCAGCTCAAAGAAATAGGTCACTGAATTTTACGCCAGCCTTTTTAAAGATTTGGAACCTATGCTCGTGTCAGCAAATGCAGAAAGACTATCATACCTGATTCGCATAACTTTGCAAATGACAAATGATGAATCGCAAGAGCAAGGACGGGTCCATGATTTCCCAGCATGCAGTATGATTGGCAGTAATTGTCATGCTTGTAACTTTCGCCAAAAGGCTGAAGATGTCCAAGGCAAATTCGTTTTCCTTTGAATGGAAACGCATCTGTTTACATTAAAAGCACTTGAAATCGGTTGATAAAAAATATGATCAACGCTGTTAACCCTTGTTAGAGTGCTGAAAGAGTTAAAATACAACACTTAAACCTTCTCTGGTAATATCTACGCGACTTTGATATCGTTTGTAGACAAAGGACTTGATGCTTTTGAGGCAACCAGTTGTTTGATTTTTTGCGCCATAAATCAGCAACTGTCAGATTGACTCAAACAAGGTCTAAACTTACTTGACATTTATGATCTTTTCGGTCTAAAACAGTTGATCAAAAGAAGTACAAGGGAAACTCTTACAACTGCCACTCTGATTGATCATATTGCCACAACTAATAAAGCTTTTATAGTAGAATCTGGTGTTTATGAAATAACTATAAGTGATCACTATTTGGTCTACTGTGTTAAAAGATTTAGAGATACTGCTAAAAAACAGCACAAAAACATTTCCACTCGGCAAATGAAAAATTTCAACGAAGAAAACTTTCTTAGTGATCTTCAGCAAATTGACTGGAAAAGCATTGTTTCAAATACCGATGATATCAACCTCATCGTTGAGCAATGGACAAATATGTTCTCGTTGATTCTTGAAAAACATGCTCCTTTACGCTGCAGGAGGGTTTCCGAAAAGTTTTGCCCCTGGTTGACGAAGGATTTCAAATGTTTGTCTGCTACAAGAGACAGGTTAAAATTGGCAGCTGTACGCTCAAAGTCAAAAATTTTGATGGATGCTTATAAACAAACGAGAAATAGGGTCAATAGATTAAACAAAGATTTAAAGCGCGACTATTTTACAAATAAGATTGCCCTTTCCCAAGGTGATCTTAAAAACACTTGGAAAACCATTAACATGGTTCTCAATAAGAAATCAAAAACGACTCAAATTCAGTCGCTTGATGTTGATGGTAAGCATGTTACCGATAATAATGCTGTTGCTCAGACAATGAATGATTTCTTTTGTGATATTGGCAAATCTCTTAGTGACAAAATTCCACAGAAAGCTAACCCCCTTGTTGAAGATAAGCTGGAAGTGAACCCTGAAAATTTACAGTTTAAATTACAAGCCTTTGATGTTCATCAGATAAAAAAGGTTTTTGGTAAATTCAAAACGTCCAAGGGTTTCGGTCCTGATGGCATTGCTAATCATTTCCTAAAGATCGCATTCTCTGTCATTGCAGAATCTCTCTGTGACATTTTCAACCTCTCAATTGCCACTGGAGTTTTTCCTGAAAATTGGAAAACTGCAAGGGTTGCCCCAATCTTTAAAAGTGGAGAAAAAAACAATTGTTCCAATTATAGACCGATTTCTGTGCTCCCATTTCTGGCAAGACTCTTTGAGAAATTGATTTACAACCAACTATATGATTATCTAGACAAAAATAAACTTCTGTATTCTGGCCAATCAGGTTTTAGAGCTCTGCATTCCACTGTAACTTGCTTGCTTTCTGGCACTAATGACTGGCACATTAATATTGAGCGTGGAAAATTTACAGGAAATATTTTCATTGATTTGAAAAAGGCTTTTGATACTGTTGATCATGCCATACTTATTCAAAAGCTATCTAAGTACGGAATTCAGGGTCTTGAGCTTCAATGGTTCAAATCATATCTCAGCAGTAGGCAGCAATTCACTAAGGTTAATGGAGTGGAATCTGACATCGGAAGCATCAGCTGTGGTGTTCCACAAGGCTCTTGTTTAGGTCCGCTACTCTTCCTAATCTATATAAATGATTTGCCATTCGCCTTGAAAAACTGCAAAGTTACGATGTACGCCGACGATACTAGCATATCCTATTCCTCTAAGAGCATTGAGGATCTAACTGAAACGCTCAACAACGAATTGAAATGTTTGAAAGAATGGCTTCAGGGCAATAAATTGTCTTTGAATGTAATCAAGACTCAGGCAATGGTAATCGGATCTAGACCAAATCTTAAAAAGATTGGTGAAAACACTGTGGATTCTCCTGCATTTGTTATCGATGATTCCCCTGTAGAACTCGTCGACAGTATTAAGTATCTTGGTGTCCAAGTTGACCAGTACCTCGTGTGGGACGAGCAAATTAAATCTGTTCAAGCCAAAGTCTCCCGCTCGTTAGGTTTTTTAAAATATGCAAAGAAATTTTTGCCAAAAACTGTACTTTGCAAATTATATAGAGGTATTGTAGAGCCACATTTTCGGTACTGCTGTTCTGTGTGGGGGAACTGTGCTGAGTTCCGACTGGTTAAGCTTCAGAAATTGCAGAATCGTGCCGCTAGAATTATTACAAATAGCAGCTACGATGCTCCTGCCGAAGCTTTGATTACAGAGTTAAAATGGCCAACTGTGAGGGATATGATCAGAAGTGAGACTGCAACAACTGTATATAAATCTGTTAATAGTCTCGCGCCTGATTATCTCTCGCATTTATTTGTTAGAAATTCTGATCGCAATATTATCAACCTTAGAAATGCCGAAACTGACTTGCTAGTGCCATTCATGAAAACTAGTAATGGACAGAAAGCGTTCGCATTTCGTGGAGCAAAAATCTGGAATGATCTCAGCCGCGAGGCCAAGCAAGCTCCCTCTTTATCTTCTTTTAAGAACAAGATAAAGGGTCGGCTGTAAATTTATTGTAAATAGTTGTAGATAAATCATTTATGGTTGTAATTAGTTTCCTTTTCCCGTTACTAATTTTAGTAGATTTTTTAATTTGTAAAGTTTTTGGCACGGCCCCCTGAAAATCAGTCATACTGACTGACGGGGCTACCGTGCATAAATAATTTTAAATAATAATAATAATTTTAAATAATTTAAATAGCCGGGTCTCCACTCGGCACAATAATGTCGCGGCGGGCGATTTTTCTCGCAGTGATTTTCCATGGTGCAAAGCAAGACATGATCTCCATTTGCTCTCTGTCAGCATTGTTGTTGAGTTGTATCAGATAATAAACGATTTCTAATGGTTATTTTCTTGCGGACAAATGTCGAGTCGCGAAAAGTAGCGAGTATTCCTACTTTTCGCGGCTCGACATTTTTAGCGGCGACAATTTCGATTGCCCAACTAGATTGCCGGACATTTTTACGTCTCGACATTTTCCGCCTATCCGGCTTAAAGGCATCATATGCAACTTTATAACAAACGAGACAAAAGACCTTTTAGCCATTCTACGAAGAAGACTGCATCGAGCGATATTTTTATACATTTTGTACGAAATGTTTCATTAAGTGGCGTTACAACTTCTATCAATGTTGTGCACTCCCGTAAATTCTTCAGATTAGTACAAAATGCGCAAGCATTATATTTTGATTTCTAGGATACAGCTCCTCCACAGCATAGCAGCTGCATAAATGGGGCATAAACGCTGCACATACGAAATTTCTTTTGACTTTGCTAATAGCTAAGATACTGAAGCATGTTTTGTACTATAGAGGGGACACCCTCTACATGCACACAAATTATTATTATTATTATTATTATTATTATTATTATTATTATTATTATTATTATTATTATTATTATTATCAACAATTTCTTTTACGTTGGCAAAAAAGAAAAATATATAGCTAATAAGCTAATTAACGCAGGGCCGTGGGGAGCAGCTGCCGATTGGGGGCTTTGCTCTTATAACAATAGAGAAGAATACATCTAATTAATGCTTATGACGTACCACAATTGTTTTCAAAATATTGGGGGGGGGTTGAGCCCCTGTTTCCTATGGGCCTGCAAAGGTAGTGAGTATCGCGAGATTGATCCAATGACTCGCTTTTGCATCGATTTTTTCACCTGCCTCTCAGTTCTGCATTAAAAGTACTAATGATTCAAATAAATTACGCATAAAATTTACCTCTGACTGAAACAACATAATTGCCAGCAGGAGCTTCACTGCGTTTTCGGGTAGAAGCCACTCAAATTTCATCATAAACAGCACCTTTGATAAGCAAGAATATATTCACACCATGTACGTAGGATTGCCCAGGATATATTCACATTACATAAGTAGTACTGCCTGTTAACAGGGCTACAGGAGTTCCAATGTTCTCATGAAAATCGAGCGATTCATAGACAACCAAACAAGGACAGATTTTTTAATAATGATATCTGTTGTTTTATCTTGAAATGCTACCGCGGAGAGCCAGAAAAAAGTTTCCGCTTTTCGGATTTGAATCGTTCAACTTCTAGTCAAAAGACCAGACTATTTTTGTGAGTTGCTTGCGTTTTTATGACCACTGGAAATATGGGTAAATTCGACTTCACGAAAATTTCTTCTTTGTGAAATGCCTGAAAAAGGGTCTGAAGCAATTGATCAACTCATAAGGAAGCTCCTCACACAGAACAATATGCAAGAAATTTCACCTCTTTCAGGAGTTATAAGAAATAGATTTGCCAGTGGTGGAAAAAATAGTGGACCACGGCACCAATGGTCACAGAAATATTTTAACTTCAAAATTTGTCTAATTCATTACAGATCATGACCTGTCCAAAGTTGATACTTTTTTAGAGTGGTTCTCGCAGAAATTTTGTCAACACTTGTTTTGGTCCCAGAAATTAAAATATCTTTTCCACCTCTGATTTGCAAGCAAATACTGAAGATTTTCAATCCCATGGCAATAAATATGCAGACGATATATCTCACTAGTGCAAGATTGCAATTTCTGTATTGCTCTGTGCGAGGACTTTTTTTAATATTTGATCAAATGTTGTTGGCCTTTTTCAGGCACTTCGCAACGATGAAAGCTTTGAAAAGTTTTATTTACGTATATTGTGCAGTGCTCATAAATCACAACAGTGCTTCAATGTCTCGGCTAACAAGCAGAATTCGATTCATTCCAATCTATCAAGTATTCTTGGTGCTTTGAATTTTCAAAAGTGGGAACTTTTCTGGCTCACCCGATAGTATAAAGCGATTAGTGATGGCAAACAACGGGGTTTCTACGGCCGACTAATGAAGCTCTAAATGTAAATGGAGCAAGCAGTTAAAGTAACAAAGACTGTATCTCTAACAGAGTGTAACATTGCATGGCGTTTCAATCTAATCTTCGGCCGTTTATCAATTGAATTAATCGAGCTGCAAAAGATGCCCTGAAAACTAGATGGCGAACTCACACAGTGTGCATGCGAAACCAGTGTTGGAAAATCAGTTGGAAATTGCACCTTTATACTAACTCTCAGAGCAAGAACGACGATAAAAAACATCATTTTCTCGTTGTTTTGGCATCATCAGTCCTTTTCCTTTATCACATGCTCGACAAGTCCAAGTGATTGAATATAGAAACGACTAATTCGAGCGAATAAGCCATGTTTTAACGATCGTTTTCAACCTTCCTAAGTCCATCCTCAGCAAGCAGGATGGGTGGAATTTTGATTATGTAGGTAAAGAGCGTGCGTGCTGGGAAAAGGCAATGATTCAAAATAGGGCAAAATGCCATATAGAGATAAAGCCGTGTGCCGTTTGCAAAAGGGGAGAAAAAGATGGGGGATGTTATGAGAATACAAGGGTACATCAGAAGACAAAAAGAGAGATTAAAAGATCGGCCTCGGGCACCTTATGATTTTGAATTAGAAAATAAACCCAAAGAGTTTGAATTTCACACTAACATAAATACAAGAATTGCAATGCATTCTATCCATACCTTTTCAGTCTCCACAAGCTCGTCAGACACTGTGCGGTTCGAAGGTCCATCCATATCGCAATCAGTCCCAGTAGCAGAACTGCCAATGGCACGCTGATCACCTTTGACCAGAAAAGCCAACAATATTTCGTTGCACAAACTCTTAATAGTTGATTCTCCCAACAATGATGAATCTAATTCAGCTATTTCATTGGCCTGTCTGTCTGAGTCACAATTATTTTTAATCCTCGAAACTTTGTCTCCTTCCATTTCAACATCTTCAGCATCCTTTTCATCAATCATAATGACGTCATGATCGTCAATGTGAGGCTCTTTCAAAAGCGTTTCTGGCCTTATATTGTCTATATCAAAGATCTTGTCGAAGACTGCCATGATACCACCTCTCGACTTGTTGTTCAGAAGTGTTCTTATTTTCATTGCAATAACTTTACAGAATATCGTTTGAATTCGATGGCTGTCGTAAAATAATGGCGAACAAAGCAACGCAACAAATCTCGAAGACGTCGAACTTTCAGAACCTTGTTGCCTGCAAGGAAGCAATGGCTAAACATCAATTTTATACTCTTAGGTACAAGTCAACAAGTATCAGTGAGAGGGGGTGGAGAATTTTCAAAATAAAAATGTATTCCGCGGTAGAGCAAACATGAAAATTTTTGTAACCAAGTGAAAAGAGTTTGAAATTGTCATCACCGTCTGCCATCAATCTTCCTGTGTGGATGCAAAAGATTAGTCGTGCACTTTTGTTGAGCTTTCATTAATTGTAAAATTAGGAAGCTTCAAAAATGGCATACATTATTTGCTTATGAATTCATCAACGTACGAGAGCATTTGAAAATATGTCAATTTGCCCTGTAATTCCAATTTCAAGCACCGTGAATTCACATTTTGCACATTATCGTCCTTTCAATTCACAAATATACAAAAGATTTCCAAAACAACACAGTTTTGTAAAGAATATAAATTTAGTGAATTAGGCTAGCGCTGCAAAATGATCAATCAACAGCAAAAAAACTGGTAATGAAAGTTTGTCTACAAATATCAAAATCCATCGGCACTATGCCAATCAGACAAAATTTGAAAAAAGAAAGACACAGGTCTTAAAAGGTTATTTTCAAACTAGGGGGTCGTCGGGAGTCATTTGGGAGTGGTAGCTATCTGCTATCTCAAATTTGGGAGTCCAAATATGTTCTAAAAAGATATCAAATTGGAACATCCTGGTTATAGTCATGTTGTTTGATCATTGATCATTGATCTTCCGATCTTCCGAGTGATACTTTAGCAATGCACTACCCTATGACTATTGTCGGACGGAGCATCAAAAGTAACTTCTAATTATGCTACCGGGTGTCCCATAAAAATTACTCCTGTTTGAAAAGTCACCAAATATTGATTATCAAACCTTTGATAAAAAACTTTTTGAACAAAACTTGTTGCAAAAACCTTGAAAATGAGTGTTATTTTGGTTGATGCTCTGTAAAACCAACGGAAACATGCGAAGATTGTGATGCTTCACTTCAAATTGGTGGTGCTTTGCCACATTTTGAGCAGAAGGGATTGAGTACTGAATATACGTTACAGCTAAAGTGTCAGATTACTCCCGACGAACCCTAACACAATAAGACAACTCCTCGAGTAGAACTTACATCTAGATATCATTCCTCACCTTTCGACCTCCGTGCTGACTTTTCCTCCGGCCAAAATCACCATAAGAAACAGTTCACAGAATCCTTTAATAGCATCATCACTGAGCTGTCCGGCTAGCCATGGCAGATCTTTCAACAAAATCTCTGCAATACGTGATACAGTACCAACATCCTCCTCTGTCCGTAAAGACTGCACAATGTTGGTCACCAGAGAGTTAAGATGAGAACTACATTCTTTGACAGCTGTATCATTTGACACTAGAATCATCAGCCTTGCTTGAAGAATGACTCCAGCTACCTTAACATTAGGAAAAAAGTTTTTGTCGGTCACACTCTGATGATAGTATCAACTTGAAAGGCCATAGTGTGCTAAAAATATGAATTCTTTGTCTATTTCTCGTTCGTTTTTCATCCGCACCTTTAGTATCCATTTTTGGAAAATTATTACTTTTCTAAAATTTTCGACGAATGGAGAAAAATGGAAAAATTGAGGTGAGATCGAGATTCGAACTCGGAATCTTCTGCTTTCATGGCAGACGTAGTACCAATTGAATCAATTTTTCTACTTTCGTCGACAATTTTAGAATCAAAATTATGGTTAACAAAATGTAAATATCAAAATTAGGAAAATTAAAGATACATCAAAGTATCGTGGTCTCAACAAATACGTTGAAAGGTAGAAAGATGTTGTTACTAGACTTAAACATATGGGAATGAATCCCTATGTAGTGAACGATGAGCAGAAGAGGGTTACAAAAGTGTTCTA
>REGL01000982.1:97964-123548 GCA_004194395.1 Aurelia aurita complex sp. Pacific
TATGTGTCTGTTATAGTAGTCCCCGTTGTTTGTAACCATACCTTAAAGAAGCCTACAAACAAACAGATAATCAAATTTGAAAATTACCATGTTTAGATCTAAACTTTGAACACTCGTAAATATTTGGTCGCAAGCTACTTTGTAGTTTCGTTTTCCGTTTGTATATGAAAATTAATTTTCTGTAGCAGTAGTAGCAGTTACGTATAGTTTTATGTAGATTTTACTGTTTTCATGTAATGGCCGTAGGGTAGACATAGTATTTTGCTCCCTGTGGTATTCCCACCGTAGCAATCTAACGTAGTTTGTAGGTATTGTAATCAATTGATGGCCACAGGGAGCTCTTTATCAAGATGTATTGCGTTATTCAATCTAATTCCTATAGAATCGTTAAAGATACTTAATTAGAATGCAATTCATCTTGGTAAAAAGCTCCACGTCGCCATCATCAGTGTTATCGTCTACTGTAAAATAGAGATGGTATGGCGGTCGGCCAGAGCGGAGCGGAGGTAAGGGGCTGTTGAAAGAGGATGCGAGTAATCATCGTAGAGAAAGACAAATAATTGTACGGGGAAGGAGGGCTCAGTGGTAATGGACAAAATTTTGCTGATCTCATTCAGAAGCTGGGTATATACCGGGTGAGCCGAAAAACGTCCCCGCATTTGATAATTCATAGGACCAAGAGTACTTTATGAATTGCAATAACATAGAAACGAAGTATTTTGGGAATTTTGCTCACGTTTTTATGTGCACTGTATATATAGGTAAATTCAAATGTACAAAAAATCTATGGTTGCGAAATGCCTGAAACAGGCCTAAAACGCTTGATTGAACCATAAAAATCTCCTTGCACAGAACAATAAGAGAGTAGAATTTTTCACGGGTGAGAGATATCGTCTGCACATTTACTGCCATGGGACTGAAAACTTCAGTATTTGTTTGACAATCTATTTCCCATAACTCATGAGAGAAGTGAAATGCCCTTGCGTATTGTTCTGTGTGAGGACATTCCTTACGATTTGATAATTGTTTTAGGCCCCTTTTTCTGGTATTTCACAACCGACAAATTATCGTTAAGTCGAAATCATCGATATCTTTAGCATTCATAAAAGCGCAAGAACAATCACAAAACTATTTTGGTGTCTCGATTTTTATCTGGAATTCGAATCATGCAAATCTGTTAAGTGCTCTTGGTGCTATGAATTTTCGAAAGCGGAAACTTTTTCCTGGCTCACCCGGTACTACCGGGTGTCCCAAATAAATGTACACAGATTTGGTTGACTCCAGCGATGTGAACTTAGCTTCAATCAAGGTCTAATCATTCTAAAAATGTTCCTCGATAGTTAACTTGAACATAGGTACCTCGCTTGTTGGTATTGGCGCTTTGAGAGCAGACCTGTTAATCTTGAAAGCTCAAATTTGCCTTTTCCTGCAAACCAGAGCTTTAGCCTTTTTGCCTAAGCAATTTCTTAAGGCACAGTGTATAAATCAACGAGAGCCTTGATGAAACTTGAACAATATTAGATCTTGTGTTATTCTGTTTTCCAGAAGTCATCCCCAAGTCACCCATTGGGTTGTTTCTTAATTTTCTATTAACTTCAGTTCTTAATTTCGATATGCCTCAAAAACTTACTTAGGCCAAAGGGCCAAAGCTCTGGTTTGCAGGTTGATGCACATTTGAGCTTTCAAGATTGATATTTCTGCTCTCAAAGCACCAATACCTACAAACGAGGTATCTATGTTCGAGTTAACTAAAGAGGAACTTTCTGAGAGTGATTAGCCACTGATTAAAGTTAAATTCACATCGCTGGAGTCAACCAAATCTGTATAATTTTTTTGGGACACCCGGTATAAAAACCAACAAGACGATAAAATGAGATTGAATAAAAACTTGAAAATGTAGTGTAAGTACAAAATCAGCTCACTTGTAAGCATTGATATTCTTCTGAAACTAAGTCAGGCAACGAAATCCTTTCCCAAGATGATGAAGGCAGCATTGCGCCATTGCAATAAACAAAAGTTTGAAAGGGCGATGAAATCATTCCATGGTGTAATAAAAATATTGAGATACGTTGTAATATGTTGATGAACTTCCAAGCTAACTCCAACGAAGTTTTTTCTGGATAATGTGTCTATAAGAAGGAATATACGATAACAATTATATTTCATGCTTTTACAATCAGTCTCAAATTAAATGTCAAGTGAACATGCCTG
Organism: Aurelia aurita complex sp. Pacific; assembly: GCA_004194395.1. Taxonomy (NCBI): domain Eukaryota; kingdom Metazoa; phylum Cnidaria; class Scyphozoa; order Semaeostomeae; family Ulmaridae; genus Aurelia; species Aurelia aurita complex sp. Pacific. The sequence continues at coordinate 100,176 of REGL01000982.1, forward strand.
CGAAAAACAACAACTGAAATGCTTTGCATAAGGAATTTTGCGTAATCACAAATGTCAAATCGCAAATCGCAAATTTTGCGTAATCGCAAATCTCAAATCACAAATCGCAAATTTTGCGTAATTGCAAATCTCACATGACATCTCATTTGAGACCAACTTTAATCTTGTTTTATTCGTCACAGCAATTTAGTCATATCGCTATTTCATCACAACCTCACGTTTCAGGTGCACTCCCAGTTTTTGACTTTGCTGTGTCGCATCTCTGAAACAACAACTTATGCATAAGGAATTTGTGTAATCACAAATGTCAAATCGCAAATTTCGCGTAATCGCAAATCTCAAATGGCAAATTTTGCGTAATCGCAAATCTCACATGACATCTCATTTGAGACCAACTTTAATCTCGTTTCATCACGTTTCAGGTGCACTCCTCGTTGTTGACTTTGCTATGCAGAGACGTAGGAACCGGGGGGGCACTGGGCACACGTGCCCCCCCAAAATTTTGGAATAAACAAAGAAGTGCCCTTTTTATTTCAGGAAGTGCCTCTTTAGCTTAATAAAATAAGTGCCCTTGAAGTGTCGTGCCCCTCCAAGTTTGAGATGCTTCCTACGTCCCNAATTGTTTTAGGCCCCTTTTTCTGGTATTTCACAACCGAGAAATTATCGTTAAGTCGAAATCATCGATATTTTTAGCATTCATAAAAGCGCAAAAACAATCACAAAACTATTTTGGTGTCTCGATTTTTATCTGAAATTCGAATCATGCAAATCTGTTAAGTGCTCTTGGTGCTATGAATTTTCGAAAGCGGAAACTTTTTCCTGGCTCACCCGGTACTACCGAGTGTCCCAAATAAATGTATACAGATTTGGTTGACTCCAGCGATGTGAACTTAGCTTCAATCAAGGTCTAATCATTCTAAAAATGTTCCTCGATAGTTAACTTGAACATAGGTACCTCGTTTGTTGGTATTGGCGCTTTGAGAGCAGACCTGTTAATCTTGAAAGCTCAAATTTGCCTTTTCCTGCAAACCAGAGCTTTAGCCTTTTGGCCTAAGCAATTTCTTAAGGCACAGTGTATAAATCAACGAGAGCCTTGATGAAACTTGAACAATATTAGATCTTGTGTTATTCTGTTTTGCAGAAGTCATCCCCAAGTCACCCATTGGGTTGTTTCTTAATTTTCTATTAAATTCAGTTCTTAATTTCGATGTGCCTCAAAAACTTACTTAGGCCAAAGGGCCAAAGCTCTGGTTTGCAGGTTGATGCAAATTTGAGCTTTCAAGATTGATATTTCTGCTCTCAAAGCACCAATACCTACAAACGAGGTATCTATGTTCAAGTTAACTAAAAAGGAACTGAGAGTGATTAGCCACTGATTAAAGCTAAATTCACATCGCTGGAGTCAACCAAATCTGTATACTTTTTTTTTTAGGACACCCGGTATAAAAACCAACAAGACGATAAAATGAGATTGAATAAAAACTTGAAAATGTAGTGTAAGTACAAAATCAGCTCACTTGTAAGCATTGATATTCTTCTGAAACTAAGTCAGGCAACGAAATCCTTTCCCAAGATGATGAAGGCAGCATTGTGCCATTGCAATAAACAAAAGTTTGAAAGGGCGATGAAATCATTCCATGGTGTAATAAAAATATTGAGATACGTTGTAATATGTTGATGAACTTCCAAGCTAACTCCAACGAAGTTTTTTCTGGATAATGTGTCTATAAGAAGGAATATACGATAACAATTATATTTCATGCTTTTACAACCAGTCTCAAATTAAATGTCACGTGAACATGCCTGCGAAAAACAACAACTGAAATGCTTTGCATAAAGAATTTTGCGTAATCGCAAATCTCACATGACATCTCATTTGAGACCAACTTCTATTTTATTCTATTCGTTACAGCAATTTATTAATATCGCTATTTCTTCACAACCTCACGTTTCAGGTGCACTCCCAGTTTTTGACTTTGCTAGCTCGCATCTCCGGTGTTTGGAGAGCACGATTTATAAATGCAAGGTACATGTATCTAAATTGAAGACTAAAATACTTAGTTGAGCACTCGGAAAGTTCCACTATCTTATGGTTTCGTACCGTGGGTACCAGAGCCCAAAAAAGAGCCAAATAAATCTAATTTTTGCTCTGGCACCCAGGGAAATGGTTTCGTTTCATTTTCCAGTCAAAAGAGGGTACCTTTTGAGATACCCTGTAATCTTCCTAGTACAATTGTCCCAAATACTACAGGGTGTCCCAAAAAATTTTTCCCCCGTTTGCCTGAAGATTGCGACAAAACAGCAAAAGATTCTAGCAAAACTTTTACATAATGTTGCTCTCCAGATGTTCAAATACAGTTTACTGCCATTCCCGTAAAAATCCTTTGAAAATGATGGAGCTATGACCTTGAGAAGACCAAATTTGCCTGATGACTGAAACCAGCGGTCGGCCATTTTGTCTTACTATTTTGTAGTGATAAGTAGCTTCAAGTGAGGTAAGAAATAATTTCTGAGGTCAGAAATAGTGGAACTCTCTGAGGATGATCGGAATTTTGACGAGAGCTATGAAATTGGAGGCTGCTATTTCATTTTCCATCTATGAAGCTATTTATCGCTGCAAAATAGAAGGACAAAATGGCCGACCAGTGGTTTCAGTCATTGGGCAAATTTGGTCTCCTGAAGGTCATAGCTCCATCAATTTTCAACGGATTTTTATGGGACTGGTAGCAAACTTTAATTGAAAATCTGAAGAGCAACATCATGCAAAAGTTTTGCGATAATCTTTTGCCATTTTGTCGCAATCTTCAGGCAAACGGGGCACAATTTTTTTGGGACACCCTGTAGAACAATATGACCAATTATAGTGCCATAAATTTCTCCATCCAAGTTATCGTTTCTGCAAGAACGACCATTGACATATGTTCTTCAGAAAATTTCACTACTTTGTTCATTTTAGACTGCACTTCTCTGCAATCAAAAAGGGTAACAAATCCTCCCACCCCCAGTTCTGCGTAGGTTTTTTGTGACCGGTAGTCATGGCGGATATGAGATCTAAGAAATTTTTTCATTTTAACAAAGTCAGATTCTGTGACACTAATCTGGGCAAATTTATATTTTTCAAAACATTTTCAACAATCATGGCGATTATTGCAAGTATGTACAAGGTGAGTCAGAAAAAACATGGGGTGTTTGGCGGACTGTGCATCACGTTTAGACACCCGATCGTCGTGAACTAAATATTCCGTGCAGCTGAAAGTCTAACTTATATAATAAACTTTTCTCCATCGAAAAAGTCGACCATTTGATGCATTAGTAAAAAGATTTTCTTCGTAAAGCCTTGTGTATGGGGTAATCTTGCAAACTGATGAAGTGTTTAAGCAAGCCCCTTTAGTATTTTACCCTTGCCACAGTTACAGGTATTCGTGGTATTATCAGGGGAGAATGAAATAGTTAGGAAAGAGTGTTGTCAGCGAGAAGGGAGCCCCGTTGTGATTGACAGCGCTTGATCTGGTTGAAGGAAATCTCATCACAAGATATCTCCAAGGTACACGTTATTAGTGCCTTTCAAACANTTTCCGTGCAGCTAAAAGTCTAACTTAGATAATAAACTTTTCTCCATTTAGATCGATCATTTGATGCATTAGTAAAAAGATTTTCTTCGTAAAGCCTTGTGTATCAGGTAATCTTGCAAACTGATGAAGTGTTTAAGCAAGCCCCTTTAGTATTTTACCCTTGCCACAGTTACAGGTATTCGTGGTATTATCAGGGGAGAATGAAATAGTTAGGAAAGAGTGTTGTCAGCGAGAAGGGAGCCCCGTTGTGATTTACAGCGTTTGATCTGGTTGAAGGAAATCTCATCACAAGAAATTTCCAAGGTACACGTTTTTAGTGTCTTTCAAACAATTTTCCCTTCGCAGGGCAAGTTATGACAAAGCATCCCAGGTTCCTAACTATTTCATTCTCCCCTGATAATACCACATGTACCTGTAACTGTGGCAAGGATAAAATCCTGAAGGGGCTTGGTTAAAGATTTCATCAGTTTACAAGACTCCCGTACAAGGTCCTACGCAAAAAAAATTTTCAACTAACGCATCAAGTGACCGATTTCAAGGGGGAAAGTTTTTATGATCTGAATTAGAGTTTCGGCTGTGCGGAAAAATTTAGTTCACGATGATGGGTGGCTAAGCGCGATGTCACAGTCCGCCAAACATCCCAAGTTTTTTCTGACTCACCCGGCAGAAACTCACCTTGGCACTTATAACCGAGCACTCGTCAGTTATCGGCTGCACAATATCTTTGTGCAGTCTTTTAATAAGATTTAAAAATTTCTCTTGATTTTCCCCAATATAACCATTTGACGACAGCACATGCATGTTTAGTGCAAAAATTGACAGGATCTCTGATAGTATGTTCAGCTTGTGAAAGCTTCCTGTTCCTTGCAATGATTGCTCTGTCCAGTTGAGGGTATCACCCCTTTCATTTTTGCTTCCTGTGAAATGATAGATAAGAAAATCAGAAACTCTTCAAGTATCATGAAATCCGGGGTAAATATTCTTTCAAGCATCTTAAAGGTAATTTGTCCATGTAAGTACAGCGAATTTCCTATTATCACGTGATATTTCATGTGATCATTTTATCGCAGATTCAAAAAGATTGCCAGTTATAATATAGGCAGACTGATGACTTACTTGCGGCTGCGATTCCAGAGATGAAGCCGAAGTCTCACAGCAGGTAGCCTCGTTGTGAAACTTAAATTCTAGTTTTGCATGTGTTCAGTTAAATTCTACCAATCACAGTGCGCTCTTTGGGCTCTTCGTCAGCATAGTGTCAGCACATTTTGAGAAGAGTGTACACGCTGCTGTACTTACATGGACACATTACCTTTAATTTTTTGTTGGGAGGTCTAAAAATGTACTTCTTACCATATAAATCCTTCAGGGAGTGACTGTTTATTTCATTTATCAGCATTTCAATAATTGACAACATTTGACCAATCGGTAGAAGTTTCGCGACCTCTTCCAGCCTACAAAACAAGAAATTACTCCACGTTACTTTCCAAGAAGACATTCACAAGATGCTAGCACATTTGAAAATGGCAAGCATGTGAATTCACAAAATTATAGCTGGTGTTCACACGATATCAGCACAGTCTCTTTGCAACCTCTGCAACAAAGAGGCTGGATATCGACCACAAAGAAATTTATCTATGCTTAAAGAATCAATTAGCATCATTTTGAAAGCGTAGAAAACTGCTACGTTATCATCGTTCTCGAGTGTTCAGCGACACCGTTTTGTTGGGGAGACAAGATACGCTTTGTCCAAGGAAACTTATGCGTCCCCCCGTGCAGTAGGTTAATGCTCATGCGCCTGGCAGAGTTCCAACCCAAAACGCTACTGCGCATGAGCTTTAACCCACTGCACGGGGGACACATACCTTTCTTTGGACAAAGCGTTCTTGTCTCCCCAACAAGTTTTCAAATTGTGCTTGTTTAACTTCCATTTTCAAATTTCGCACTTTTCAAATTGTGCTGACAAAAATGCGCTTTTTTCTTGTGAATGGGAGGCGTATCCGAAATATTTTTATGCTGTTTTCAAATTGTGCCATTATCCATCGTGTGAATGCAGTCTATCTAAGGAAAGTTCTTTCATTGTTTTTTTCATTTTCAAATATTTAAGGAGGGTGGCCCTTCAGCAATACTGATTTTCAACGGCCCCCCCCCCCCGACAAGATTAAAATACTATTATAAAACTAACCAATACCCTTTTCAAACTTGCAAGTTAAACCAGCTTAAAGTAAACCAGATTTTCGAATTGGGCCTTCTAATTGGTCAATCCAACAAACTGAATGCATTTGATTGGTTGAAACTTAACCTGATGTAGATACAGCTGGTTTATCTGTCAGTGAGAATGAAGTATAAATTAACCTATTTACAATTTTTAATTCATGAAATACTAATAAAAAACCCTATCAAATAAAATAATATTTACAGCAAAAGAAAGCCCAAATATACAAACACCTATTATATAGTCAGACAGCCCACTTTTTGAAGATATTGATAGAGGATGCTAGCTTGCGCTCAGCTGAGAGGCCATTCCAAGACTTGGCATTTCTAAAAGAGAAACAGTTCTGTCCATTTGTGAAGTTTTTCTTTGGCTGAATTCTTATGATTCCGTAAGGTAAACTTGGATATTCTAGTGAACAGCTTACACATGTATTGTGGAGCAAGCTCGTGAAAAGAAAAAAAAAAAAAAAAAAAAAAAAAACTTAGCATCGATTTTTACCAAGCAGCTCATCAGTAAATTGAGAAATTTTTCTGTCTGCAAAGAAAAAATTAAGAAGTAAATGCCAAAAAAAGTTAACATCATCAATTCAATTTGCCTTTCGTTCTGAATTTTTTCAACTCCGAAGAGCAATTTAAAATACCAGTACACAGAAAAATTGCAGTCCCATCTCTATCCCTGAAAAAGGTGGAAAGAGGAATATGACAACGCTCTCTCTTAGCATTTCTTGGAATTCTCATTTTACCTTTCATTTATTATTGTGAATTACGGTATTACATCTTAAGATCTATCTAGTGTTGCCAAATCAGGGTTCTTCAGAAGACATTTTTTTTTAATATCCTTAATGATTTCAAATAAAATTCCACTTAAAGCTGCCCACCTTTTTCAAAGTATCCTTCCAGTAACCCAGTCTTTTCATATATGTGCACAGAACTGTACATAAATCAGAAAACTGCCCCACTGAAAATACAGCACAAGGCCAACCCTGAGTAATCTAAACCGACCAAAACCTTCCCTCCTTCAAATTTTTCCTTCCAAACGCACACATCCTGAATGCAAATCAAAATTGAAGTGTAGATTAAATACTCAAATCCTAATCCCTACTAATTCTTTACTCCTCAGATTTAGAAAAGCATCCAGGCAGAGTATTTAACTTTAGATAATAATGGCCACAACAAACCTGTCTAGATTTGGCATGCATATCTAACAAGAAGCATAAAAGACTGTCTTTTTCGTCGGCAATTTGTCTCTCTTTCTCTTGCTAAAAAACAAATGACAAGTTAAAAGTATTAACATCTTTGTATGAAGTAGGAGCAGCAGCTCTTCAGCTGGATAAAGTATAAGTAGAGAATGATACGTAGAAGATTTAAATTTGAGTAAAAATTAGCTGCTCGGCGCGGTTGTTTTGCTTTTGTGGCAATGGGGGATTCGTTATAGGATGTGTAACATTTTGGAGATGGGTTTTCTCCGGGGTTGCGGAGGCCGGTAATTGCGCTTGGTGTGTATTTTGATTGCCGGTGATGTGGTTGGTGCGGTGCTGTTTGTGACGTCTCGATGGGCTGATTGGTTTCCGCATTATCGTTGATCGTTTTGATGTGATCTCTGGGGGACGGTTTTCCGTCCTTGACAGGGTGGAAAGCGGTGTTACCTTAAATTTTTGAGTGAATCATAGCGACCTTTCTTTTTCGACCTTCGTAAAGTAGAGTTTTGTAGTAATGTTTTGTAGATAAACTACACAATTCATAAATTATCTGTTGTAAGTTCATAGTGGGAACTCAATGACCATGTATCCATTTCCACTGTGAACAGCACCATGTATCTATGTTTATTTTATCTGTTAAATGTAGTTTTATCTACTTACATTATTCCTAAATTTGAAGAGAATTTCCTGTCTTCAAGAAAACACATCACCTACTCTCCAGTACCATAAGGAGATTGGTTTCCAGCTAATTTTTTCCAGGGTAAAATTAAGATACCTTCTCCGCCACACAGTCGAAAAGGGAGACATATGAGAACGCTCGAATCAAGTACCAGTGTTGACAGGACCTAATAAACAACAATATGTATAAGAAAACCTCAAGTCTGACTCCCTTGCGTAGCAGCAGCTCCTGTACAACGACTGGTAGGCGATCATCTACCAGTGATCGGTCTATCTCCATCAAATATTTGATGCAATGTAAGAGCTCGATTTGATAATCGGTAGTTTTAGATTCGCTGAAACGAGAATAGAAACATTATCTAATAAAAACATTCAATAACATCCATCCAATATCCAAAAAAGATCCGAATATTCGAATGCCTGTTAGAAACAAAATCATTTGATGCAGAAATTTGGAATCTTGACATTGGATACAAATCTTTAATGAAAGGTAGCAAGTTAACAGAAAAAATGAGGATTATTTACATTGAACAAACAATCAGAATGTTATACCGGGTAAGTAAAAAAACATGCCCGTTTGAAAGCCCATTGCTCCCTGAATATCAAAGCAATAATATTGTTTGATCGAAATCGGTCTTTCCATTCCATGATTACGAGCGATTTTAGAACGATAGTGTTTCACGAAATTCCTAACATAGGCCTTCAATTAGATTCATTTTCATTCACGTGTGAACTTCCAAACAATGACCAAAGTTTTCCTACCAACAAATTGAAAAAAAGGATTGAATTTTGTCACAACACAAAGGAAAACAATTATAACTTACTCCTTATCCTCTAGGGAATATCAATTTAATGGTCGTTGTTGTTAACCTACTGGATGACCCAAAAAAAATTTCACGAGCTAAATGACATATACCGGGTGTCCCAAAAAAAGTACTCCCGTTTGAAAAATCACCAAAATTTGATTACACAGCCGATCTTCGATTTTATATTTTTTGTCAAGTAGATCAAGGACCAAATTATTATCCAATGTATAGTTATTCTTTTAATTGGTTCAAATTTAGTGAATTTAGCTCTCTTTAGGGCTACCTGGTTTTGAATCATACTGCAAAAAAGCATTGATGATTACCAGATCAATTTCTTTGCGCCTGTAAAGCTTCTATTTTGGTCATAAATTACAGAAAGAAATGCGCACTATAATTGGAATCTTCATCAATGATAAAAAATCTGAAAATGTTGACTCTCACGCAAAATTTTGTATTTTGCTTCAAAGCTATAGCTCAAAATAAGGGTTTTCAACGTAAAATTTATCTGCCTTGCTTTATAAAAAAGCAAACATTTTATCATCTATAAATATTTTTGCATCTTGGACAAAACGACTCCAACAAATCTTTAATCAAAGGTTTGATAATCAATTTTTGGTGATATTTCAAACAGGAGTACTTTTTNTGTGTGATTTCTTTGTGCATGTAAAGCTTCTATTTTGGCCATAAATTACAGAAAGAAATGCGCACTATCATTGGAGACTTCAATAATGAAAAAAAATCTGAAAATGTTGACTCTCATGCAAAACTGAGTATTTTGCTTCAAAGCTATAGCTTAAAATAAGTGTTTTCAACGTAAAATTTCTCTACCTTGCTTTATAAAAAAGCAAACATTTTATCATCTATAAATATTTTTGCATCTTGGACAAAACGACTCCAACAAATTTTTAATCAAAGGTTTGATAATCAATTTTTGGTGATTTTTCAAACAGGAGTACTTTTTTTATGGGATACCCGGTAGCTATACGAAAGCAATTGTTATCAACACAAACAAGGTATGAGCATGTAGCTGAAATGCTCCGCTATATCTTGAGATGTTGCTTTGTTAGTTTAAGTTATGCATACCGTCCGAAAAACAATTTCGGATATATGGTAATTTATTAATTTGTAGGACTATTCCCTCCTTATCAAGTCCATGTTTTGGAAGATGTGAAAAAAGCCGAATTCCAAATTTGATTTGGAGGATGAAATTTGAAAAAGGAACAGAGGTCAATCATTTTGCATACAAAAGATTTCCCCAGACGACTTCAAATCTATCGCTACGTTTAATTTCACAGTTTTGTACCTAGATTATTTATTTTCGTTTGTAGATTTAACTTGTAAATTTTAAATTGTAAATTTTTGTCACGGCCCCCTGAAAAGCGACCTTTGTCAACAGGGTTACCGTGTTTAAAAAATATAGAATGAAATGAAAGAATATGAAATGAAACGTTGAACTTTCACAAATGGCGATTATTTCACTCAAAATGAGGAATCCAGGATTAAAAATTTTCTTTAGATCTGATTTTTCGGATTGTAATCATTGCTTAAAATGACCATGCAGCATCTCAAAAGATAGCTACAGCTTTCAACTAAACTGTGATACAAAGCATTTGTCAATAACTTTTAATTTCAGAGAATTAATTATGATCTAGCACGTGAAGCTTTTTTTAGGTAACCCGGTATATATCACTCGTTAAACGAAATATACTCATCCAATTTATGTTTATCCAATGCATTAACTGTGTTTTAGTATCATTTATTTGATTGGTTTCAAAGCAACGTCATTCAAAGAAAGCATTCATTCCTAAATAAGGACAAACCATATCCTCCATCAAGTAGAAATGCAGGCTGAAATGGAAGTGTACATCAACAAAGTAGCAATAGATTGCATACCCAATATCTAGACACAATATAACTTTTCTTGCTATGTCATCAAGATGTTTATTGTTCATTTCACAGTTAACAGCATCATCATTTATCTATGCAAGAAAATTTAAAACAAAGCACTTTAATCTGACTTTGCGGTGTAACGGTCGGTCCATTTAACTTATCAGCAAAACAGCAAGGGCAGAGTTTGTAACAAGGAAATAACACTGTGATCAGATTTCGCGGTGTTAAGACCAATCTCCACTTGAAGACTGTCCGGAAGATCGTCACGAAATTTCGTAATGACGCATGCAAGGTAGAAAATTTTTGATCGCCGCATCGGAAACGTTCGCTGGACAAAAAGAAGAAGTGGTTTCTTCTTTTCGCCTGACAATTTTATTTCGCCGAGTTTTTTTGCACATGGAATCACAGGATTCGTCCAGCCTTCCTCAAATTTTCGAAAGTTTGGAAAGCATATTCGCGACGAAGACAACACAAGAGGAGATTAAAACAACTGTTGTCTGCGAATTCTTAGGACCATCCACAGTGGGTTAAGTATGGCCAAAACCCCCTGAACCCAATTCCATCAAAAGTAGTTTACTATATTGTTCTACATCCTCTGATGTATTGCTGATGACGTAATCATTGTTTGTGCTTTTTAGCATTGCTTGGGACCGGAACAACTTGTCAACCTTGAGGAAAGATCAACTGATGCATTTTGTATTTTGCAAAACGCAAATTTGTCTAACCATTTAAATATTTTATCTAGGAAAGGTTGATAGTTAAATAATTCTCGATTTCAGTTCTCATTTTGGAAAAGTTTCTGTGGCATTTTGCTGTGGTCAAACTTCAAAAGACAATTTTTCATATCTTTGTATCTTTCCTACATTTTGGCGCAGAAAAAATCCAAAATTTGATAAGCTGTTGATTCTTTGCAGTTGTAGAACTCTCAAGGTCCACCGGGGTCCAGGCAGTTTTTTGCGTTGAAACATTCCATATGAAATGATCAGGCATTTGAAAACTAATAGTAGCTAGAGTAGTGGGTGTATCAGAATGAATCCAATTCTACTTGATAGCCGAAAGACCAAAGTATTTCTGCATTTTTCTCGCACTTTTTAACAATGAAAATATATGAAATATTCTGAAAAAGCTTCATGAAAAAGCCTGGTTGCATAATTCGTGCGAATCTTCTCGCAACAAAGATAGGATGAAAGTACCTTTAAAATTTCCCCAAGGGTTAAAAACAAATTTGCAGACAGTAATTTTACACTGGCAGGGGACATCGTCTGCACATTTATTGCCATGGGATTGCAAACTTTTAAATTTTACAAATTCTTCTCCTAGAAAATTTATCTTGGAAAAGTTTAGCTACTATCAATGCTTTTAAGTCATGAGCAAAGTTCATGCCAAATGTGCACCTAGGTGGGCTCCCTTATGGAGCATCGTGCATTGCGTCTTTATGAGCAACTGATGGTGCTTTACTTCTAACAGGGTGTAAGGAAAAAAAATATATCCAAGGCATACCTTGAAAATGTTAAACTCGACCAAAAGCTTGAGCAATGCAACAATACATTTTAGCCGCGTATTAACACTTCCATCTTCGTTTCTGGAAGCGTCAACTCCAGCTACAGCCACTGTTGAAAGCTTTTTAAACAGGAAGAACTCGAAGTGGGTTGGTAATGTTTTCGTTTCCCTTGAAGAAAAAAGACATAGCATTTAGGGTTCCGTTATTTCTCACAAAATCAAAGTTATATTAATGCAGTCATCAAAAGTTGGGATATATTGAGATAATCCCTCATAATTTCAGAGGAGAGTAGCCGATTTCAGTCGGGTGAATTCTAAAATAGATTTGAACATGTCCACTATTGAATATCATATTTGCCAATATCAGTGCCTTGATATCCAGGGAGCAGTCGCCTTTCAAAAGAGATATTTTCTCATGTATCAACTTAAAAATAACTACAACTACTATTTACATTTAACTGCCGTGCCCCTCAGCGGAAAAAGACCCAAGGTCATCGTCTTCCCACTATGAGAGACACTTACAATAAACTAGCCATTACAAAGTAAATATGAAACAACAAAAGTAAAAGAGGGTAGCTGCTGCAACGCACGTTGGAGATTCACTAAAAGCGTTGAGTTGTCTCAATGCATAATATAGTGGCATCTATCATTATTGTATTGGTGATTATATTCAAGTGTGAACTGCCCTATAAGAGGAGATCACACAAGGCTGTTGTATCCATATCATTAATATCCAAGGTAGTGATTTCTGAAAGCTGAGCTGACCAAAGAGATCTGCGCGCATAAAGTCTAAATCCCCCCCCCCCGAAGTCAATGCTATTTGTCTTGACTCGGGACACTTGCTGCATGATATTTTCCAAGTTAGAGATATCATCAACACTGATTTGAGGGGAAGGAAGGTGTTAGCATAGGTTCCAAACCTTTAAAAAGGCTGGTGTAAAACTGAGTGACCTATTCCTCTGAACTGAATGACTTCAAAGAAACTTTAGCTATTTCTCTACAATTCTACCGTTGGACTTTCCTGAAATCTTCAATATTTTCAGAATTAGAGTGTTTTTCTTCTTTGTCAAGAATTCAAGAAACTGTTTGACGCAACATGAAGTCATTTCGAAAAAAAACCATAGTTTATGAATGCCTAAAGTATGGTATCAAGCAAAAGTCTGTCCCTCATCTGGTTTATGATTAAGAAATTTGATGACATCACATCCTCAAATGAGTTGAAATGTAAGATACGCTGTAATTTCGAAAAATATTCAAAATTTCTGGAAAGTCCAACGGTAGAATTATAGACAAGTATTTAAAGTTTCTTTCAAGCCATTCAATCAGAAGAAATAGGTCATTGAATTTTACACCCACCTTTCTACGCCGAGTTAAAGATTTGGAACCTATGCTTTTCAAAAGGGGGTTGTTTTCTCCTAACAGCGCAAAAGACGTCTTTGAACACAAAAGCCCCAAAAAAATTCTACACATGATACGGATTCATTGATTCCCTGTTCTTTTCTTGACACTAATACAGGGTGTCCCAGAGTAAATGTACGCCGTTTTTTGAATGGCTACTGTGAAGAAGACATCAAATCAACTTTCCTGCTTCATATATCTGAACAGAGAGACTTCAACTTATTTTTTTTTTATTCAATATAAAATTTTACAAACAAACTACTTCAAAGCACTAGAGCTACTTTACTACACTACAAGGACGATACCACGGAGTGCAAGAGACCATGACAACTCCGCAGTCATTAACATAGAGAACGTGTAACTAAACTGAAATTAAAGGTACAGATACGAAAAATACACATGAACAATTTCTACTGATAAATACTAAGGTTCGTTTCACATTGTATGTCGAGCTAACTGTGGGCAATCAGGTCTCATTCACAAAAATGGGTGAACTGGAGATTCAATTATCAAATTAGAATGGATTGCGCCCAATGAGTCAAACATACAATGTGAAACAAACTTACAGCAAAAAGAAAGAGAAGCAAAGGGACTTGGGGACTATGAATTGTAAACAAACGCAAACGCTGTGAATTTCCTTAGTTAAATCGACCAGTTTGGTGAATGAACTTTAGGGTCAGTTCAAGTACATGTTTATTAACGTCGCTAGAAAGGTCTTTATCACCATACAATAAAAGTTGTATCAGAGCGCTGTTTGAAAGACTGTTGATTTGAACAAATGGTCGCAATACTACCGAAATTCTAGCGAGAAGATCTCGTCGATGGATGTCAAATGAAGGGCAAGACANTGAGTCAAACATACAATGTGAAACAAACTTACAGCAAAAAGAAAGAGAAGCAAAGGGACTTGGGGACTATGAATTGTAAACAAACGCAAACGCTGTGAATTTCCTTAGTTAAATCGACCAGTTTGGTGAATGAACTTTAGGGTCAGTTCAAGTACATGTTTATTAACGTCGCTAGAAAGGTCTTTATCACCATACAATAAAAGTTGTATCAGAGCGCTGTTTGAAAGACTGTTGATTTGAACAAATGGTCGCAATACTACCGAAATTCTAGCGAGAAGATCTCGTCGATGGATGTCAAATGAAGGGCAAGACAGCAAAAAGATTTAGAACTTCAACTTATGTCTATGACAATAATTGTCATAGAATACTTAGCTACCGGGTGTCCCAAAAAAAGTACTCCTGTTTGAAAAATCATCAAAAATTGATTATCAAACCTTTGATAAAATTTTCTTTTTGAGTTGTTTTGTCAAAGACCCAAAATATTCATATGGTAAAATGTTTGCTTTTGATACAGCAAGGTAGAAAATTTACACGTCGAAAAACCTTATTTTGAGCTATAGTTTCTAAACAAATACTCAATCTTGCCTAAGAGTCCAAATTTGCATATTTTTATCATCATTGAGGTCTGCAATGATAGTGCACATTTCTTTCTGTCATTTATGACCAAACTAGATGCTTTACATGCACACAGAAACTGATTTGGCAATCATCAGTGCTTTTTTGCAGAATGATTCAAAACCAGGTAGCCCTAAAAAGTGCTACATTTGCTCAAAGATCAGCTATAGATTGGAAAATAATTTGGTCCTTGATATACTTGACAAAAAAAGAAAATTGAAGATCGGCTGTGAAATCAAATTTTGGTGATTTTTTAAACGGGAGTACTTTTTTGGGACACCCGGCATTAGTGTGCATTTCGTTCTTAAAGCCCCGGTTAAACAGATCAAGCCTTTCACCTTAGGTATTATTGAATTTTGAAAACTAAAACTGTCCAATATACCCCATTGCCCAATAAATCCCTACCACTACCCTAAGAAGCTGCAATCTATCAACATGCTTGAATAAGTAACAATAAGAAATGAAAAGTGGCAAACAATCATGTTCATCAAAATATGATTTCTACCAAAGATCATTTCCAATGAAAACAAAATTAATTGCCGAAATATAAAGACTTGCCTATTTGCTTTCAAGAAGGTTTCGTAGACTTTGGGAATACAAAAAAGCATCGAGTCATGACAGAAATTCTTTGTTTCTCCATCATCTTTCTTCTCCATACATCTCTCGACAGTTGTAAAAAAGCTGTCCAATAATGCAAATTTTCTACTCTGTTGTTCCTCCGTTGAAGCAATACTGCTTCCCTCAGTAAGCAAGTGTAAATGACCTTTGATTGCTTCCAAGTTTTCCCTGAAAAGAAGGAAGTTACAGTCTGTTTATCCAATTGTAATCTCATTGAGCTGAGCTACTTTGGCCCCTTTTCATGCATTTGGAACTAAAGGAATTTTCATAATTGAGTTTCATCTGTAATTCAAATGCCAGAAAGATAGAAATTAGTCGCAAAGAATGCTTAGCCTTTCGCCTATCAACGAAACTTTGATTCATAATTCTTTTAGTGCACCTGGAAGAGATTTTTATTTAGGCACGTAAAATAAGCATTTGGCAGAAGAAGGACAACAAGGCCAAGATGTGTGTTAAAAACTGCGAATTTTGCTCTAACTATAGCCTTAACACAAGCTATGATACAGTGTATAAATCTTTCTTTAACTACATTTCTACCAAACCGAATATAAAAAATTAGGACAAATTCAGACTTACCTATGCCAAAGGGTTTCTTGTACCACCGTTTCAAAATCAACAACCTTGTTGTGATCACTTGCAATATTCTCGTACTTTAAAAGAAACATTCTCCATGTAACAAGTTCTTTGAGAAGTTTTTCATTGAATCCAATCGAAACCTGAAGGAATAACAGATTCTTAGATGAATTATAAACATATCAATTTTAAATTTTCTGATGAGCATGTTTCCTGTTTCCCCTTGCTATTCACAACTGTCAAGCCAAATAAATTGTGGCTCCAGTCCGTGGAATTTGAGGTAACAAGAAAACATGACAGCAATAGAACTCTTAGTTATTCTACAAAAGAGTCTGGATCGAGCAGACCTTTATACAATTTTATACATAAGGTTTGATTGAGGGTCGTATGCCAGGTGAGTCAAACAAAATGTGTCTCCTCTTTGAAAAATCGTACTTCAAAAACTATAAAACTGATTTGGAAAATCGCAACTCCATTGCATGACTGCGAGTTCAACTTAAACTTCGGATCTACTTACAATTTACAATGCATCATCTTAATCTCAAAGCAGAATTCCCGAAAACTAAAATCCTCGATAAACCGCCTGCCACAACAAAGTTTTTCAGCACTTTTCGACAAAAATAACAGTGCCTATTATCTAAGCTTGAATATATCTAAATCCCCCCCCCCCGAAGTCAATGATATCTGTCTTGACTCAGGACACTTGCTGCGTGATATTTTCCAAGTTAGAGAAATCATCAACATTGATTTGGGGGAAGGAAGGTATTTGCTCTTCAGATCTAGTTTTCCAATTCGTGATAAGGGCTTTGGCAACATCGTAGCTTCCATTGGCTTTACTAAAACTGGAAGTGAGTGGCTGAATTTGCTTCATCTTCCAACGATTAAAATAGTAAAATAGTATTTTCTTTGCTCAGGCATTGCTTTCTAATGATATGGAAACTATTGAAATGTAATCATGCTTCCCCGTCAATGCTGGGCTTCAAAAAGACAAATTCTACACGGTAGTGAACGGGCAATGTCTAATGGTATTTGGGCATATTCAATAAATTAAACCTTTGCTAATTGCTAACGTCAGAAGAAAAGTGATGCACATTAAATTATCAGAAAAATCTTTAGAGAATAAAGTTGAAGCCGCAGTAAGATGGTAGGTCTAAAACGTTACGAATTGGTGGTATTGCTTTCCCAATACGACTTTACAAATAGTGAATTCATTGCTTTGACTTATACACGATAGAGCAGAAGCTGCGTAAAATGACGTCATTGGGCTATATGAAATAAGGAAGTGTTCGGATATATAAGCTTTTTGAAATGATTAATCAAGATTTTAAGACCCAAGGAAGAAATTATCAAAAGTTGCCTAATTTCGGGATCTGTTGCAAGGAGTTATGATTTTTTGTACATGTGCATACAGTTTCTGCTCTGTCCTTATCCAGTATTTCTGAGAAATTTTGACAATGCTGCCAGAAAGTATACCGCTACGCTATGATTTGGGAATAAATATAGAAGTCCAACAAGAAAAATCGAACATTTAAGAACTATACCTTTCTTAGGTTTGGCTGTTGCTTTTGAAGTTTGAGATAAAGTTGTAGCAAGGTATCAGCTAATTCCAGGTATGACTTGACTCGTTGTTTCCTCTCTTCAGAATCGTTACCAAAGTTTTCAGCCATGCTATCGCACTCCAAAGGCAGACACCTCAACACATTTGCGAGGAAGTTAACCTGGAGGAAATATTTATGTCAAAGGAATGAATACGGCAAAGAAATGACCATGGAAATATGTTATAAAGTTGGCATTGGAAAACAAAGAAAACTTTCAACAGGCTCCATCTCCAAATTTCGATCGAAACAGTGGTTTTGCAGTTTTTGGTGGGCAATATCACACAGACGTTTACCAGTTATTTTGAAAAATGAAAGCGCCATTTTGAAGATAAATCTTTGCACTGCACAGAGGAGAAAACCAAACATACATAGCTTTTACGATTGCTTGGAAATAAGTAAATTTTCAACGAGGACTTTTGGTGGCTTGGGTGAAGCTACCAAAAAAATTGCAGAAAACAATGGAGAACAATGGACACGTGCGGTGTTATCAGATTTGTATACAGTTTTGCGACGGAGCCCCTTTTGTGTGTGCTGGGCGAACCAAAAAAAGTGAAACTTTTGAAAACCATCAAATTGGATCACATGACGAATCGTGAATCATCATAATGTGCAGTTTTGTCAAATAATCATATTGATTTACATTTACCTTGTAAAACCTTGAAATGGCCATTAAATTGCTAGAATCTGTGCTCTTACAAGCTGTCAGATTTTGAAGTATGTATACTCCAAAGATCACAAGAAAATGATAATATTTTGCTATTATGGTTATGATGATATAAAACTGGAAGATTACTGAAGAAACTGAAGTCAAATTTTTTATTGGAAATTTTTCAAAGCTTTTTTTATTCAAACAATAGAGAACATTATTTTCATTTTGGAACATTTCAGATGTAGCTTTGATAAGAGAATAGGATACTTACGTATTTCTCAAACTTTATAACAAGTGGTTTGTAAATATCCACTTTTGAGAAGATCAATTTGCAGCATTCTGTTATTACCATGGATGCCAAATTTTTTGACAGAAATTCTTTTGTTAGAACCTAGAAAAGGAAATGAAATACCATTTCTTAAATTGCAACATTTGGCAACTCACAGAAGATGATATATTAGATGATATGAAGACCAATTAAATGGCTGTGATAATTATCAGCCCCCATTTATTTTCAAATGATTTTTCATGGGGCATTGTCTTGAGCACTGACTGATGAAACCAACCAGATGTGTGAAAGACTGCCTTGAGCCATAGCTCTCTCCCCCCTCCAGGCTCCCCTTAAATGCTGAAGGGGAGCTGCAGATTGCTCTCCTGAATCTTTCAAAATAGCATGAGTGATAGGACACCAAGTGAGTGAAAGTTTTATTGGTAGCGATCCACCTTAACCAATTGTTTTGTGTGTGTTTTTACATGTAATTTTTACTTGGTAGTGAGCCACCTTATCGCAGTTTTGTCATTTTGAAATTTTCGGTGGTGAGCCACCTTAAGTGCAGATCCACCTTAAGCGTAAAACCTCCAGAGCAAAAACTTATGGGCAGGCTATCCTGGCTTTCTCATCGTTCGACCGTGTCCAACATTTCCACTGCACAGGCGAAACCCCTAATCTTGTCATGGCAGCATTTTTACACGAAGAATTAGCGTATTCTTTACCAACATCTTGGTTCCTAAACATTGAGTCAATTAACTAATTTTCAGATGAGAGGAGAAAACAATTGAAGAAAAGGTTATTTGCAAGGGTTAATTTCTTTACCCCGTGTACACACACAGTGAAATTTCCTTGAACATCATGTTCTTGCAGTTATCAAATAAAGCAATCCCAGAGAGAGATAATATAAAATAAAGAAGATCTTCGAAATATGAACCAAGGATCCTTCCAAACCTCTATGAAGCCTGTTCTCAGTGACAAAACCCTACATTTCTCTTTTGAACTGCTTGACAAATTGAGGATTTCACTGATGATTTCCCATAATTCTTTGAGCATCTCATTTGGGTAGCTACAAAGCAAGAATGTTACAAACTACAAAGTAGACTATCTAGGAACACCACAAAAAGTATGCCTTACGCGCATTAACACTTTTCCCTGCCTAAAAATTTCCTAAAAATTCTTGAGAACATCTAAATTTCTTAAGAATTCTCATTTTAAAATGATGAAAGTCCTTCATATCACTCAAGAATGCGAAAAATTCTTGAAATTTTTTTAGAATTTTATTGTGAATTCTTCCCAAGTTACTTGAGGACATTGAAATAACAAGGATTTTCAATAAAATAGTAGTAAAGTTATGAAATAGCCTATCAATTAAGTTCAAGCAGGCATCCTGTCTTTAAAAATACTATTCAGGAAAGACTTTTTCCATTTTTTGTGAATAATGGAATGTTAAAGTATATATCTCTGATGATAACGTAAGTTTGAAAGGCCTCAGTGCCCTGAAAAATCTGTCTGTTTTTGCGTCCGTTTTTCTTCTAGTACCTATTATTTAGTGTATACTACAGTACCAAGTTTTCACTAAGTGATATATAGTAGACCTTTGGCTGTATGTTTCTATGACTTGTACCATTCAGCTCAATATTCATTCTAGCACCTTAAGGGAAGGCCCCTTAAAAACCAGCACTGATGCTGATGGGCTACTCTCCCCTATCTAACTATTGGAAAATAAAAAAGAATGAGATTCAGACAAAATTCTAAATTCAAAGACAAAATTCATCAGAAGCTGGTTTTCAAGGGGCTTCCCATAAGGTACAAAAAAATACTAAACTGAATATTACAATTTATAGAAAAATAAGCCAAAAACCTAATGATATATAGTAACTGGTTTCAAACTGATTGTTAGGAAATATGCCCTTTTAAAAGGGCCTTACAAATCTTGTGGAAAAAATGAACCATTACATAAAAGCAATAATGTTAAACCTACATTTCCTTTGCACTGTTATTGATGAGTTCTTGACATGCCCAATCAAGAATAATTTGGTGTTTGTTTGGGAGACAAAATTCATTTGAGAGTAGCTTGTGAGCTACTTTGATCTTTTCTCTCCATGGCGTTGCTTGATTTCTTACACTTTGAAGGAGACCTACAGTAAAAATATCAAAACAGACAGCATTTACAGGTGAGTCATACATTGAAAATTTTATCTTGGGATGTGCAAATTTTGCGAATTCATAATTGTTAAACTAAACATCGAAAAAACTAAAACTGAATCACGAAATGCGTCTTCAACATTAAAAACAAAAAATCTATGTTTCAGGATTCTTGTAAAGCCTATTGCAGAGTCAAGTTTAACCTATTGGCAACACTTTTGCAATAGAGAGTCAATACCATAGATTTTGACTCTCTAGAGATGTCATGTGTTTTATTATCTACGTGCTCATTGATAGTCGTGCATTTGGCATGGTTTCTTCTTGCAGCATAAAACAGAGTTTGATTTGAGAATTTAGTAAATTTTGCACACTCTTGCGGAGTGGTTGCAAATTAAGTCTCCCACCCACCCGCCTCTTTCACATTTTTCATGTTGGATCTTCTTTCTTTTGCAGATGCATCTGGAAGTTTTGTCCAACATGGACGAGGGGACTAGTTTTGCAGGGAAAAATGAAGGTTTTCCATCCAACCCTACCTTCGAGCCAGTATGGAAAGTAGGGCAATTTTCACCGAGACCTCAGGTGTGCAAGAAGGTTCCTCTATTGTTTATCTATTGTCTGCATTGAATACCCTATTGTTTTTCTTGGGTGTGCAAGTGCCAAACTTTCCATACAGACCTTCGGGAGGGTTATTTGTTTTTCGGGAGATGGGCTAGTTCCCTCTAAGCCCAACTTGCCCTAATGATGAGAAAATGCAACCTTGTGTTTGTCCGATGCTTATGAGGAAATATTCACGATAAGGTTGAAATATATCTGAAGGGCAGCCAAGCCCCAGCAGCGTTGGGTCTATTCATGGGAGTGTAGCTTTAACTTGAAATAGTATTTTCTCAGTGTAAATTGTCCGATTTGAAAATTTTTTGGGTTTTGATATACCTCAGGCTATGGTTAACAACAGGATGATCAGTTTGGTACAATTCTGATGTTTTAATTTTTTGGTATAGTTACACTAAAATGGAGATCTGGAACTGGATCACAAGACAATGGAGTAGTGCCAAAATGCCAAAAGTGCCAGTGGAGGAAGTTTAAGTTTTGAAGAATAGATAGTGTTCCTCACCACTGAGAGATCGATCTGGTCTTGCAGATTTCACCATTTCTTCAACCTTGCAGCAGTCCTTCCTTTCTTCCTGGTGCGTAGATTTGAAGCCGAACCATTGGAAGTTAGCTTGCTTGACTTCTGTCTGTCCCCCGCCTGAAATTATGGCCTCGTGTGGCTAGGCCCATTCAAGGAATTGTGGTTGTTGTTGTGTATAATTCCTCAATGGCTTCTGTGTGTGGCCAAAACATGTCCTCCCAAAGGTGGCGTTCATGACTGACATTTTCATGGATATGTACCCACAAGGTTTTGAAAAACCATCATTCCTTACAAGATAAAATAAGAGAACTAATAAATTGTTCTCTTATTTTATCTCGTTCCTTATTATAACCAGTGGCGGATTAAGGGGGTGCAAGTGGGGGCAACTGCCCGCCCTTCACGATGAAAATTCAGCTTGGCGCCCCTTTTTGGCTAGAAAAGAGCCCCTTATCCTAACCCTAACGCACAATTTGTTAACTGTTTCGATTCAAATATGGGGGAAACATATAAATCAAGGCGTTATTTAGTAGTAAATCAAAGAACTTTCTTTAAAATGCGTACAAAAATTTTCGCACTCCTTCGGCGCGCTCACTTTCCGTCATATTTTTGGCGCCCTCTTTGCTAGGTGCCCCCCCCCTTCAACTTCGGTCTGGATCCGCCCCTGATTATAACATCGTACCCGATTGAACAATGAGTTTCCAACCTCGTCTCCAGGGTTCTTTCAAGAAATTTAAAGTTCAAACTTCGGATTCACTTTCATGGGAATTTCTAACTAGGGGAACAAATCCCTGACATGCAAAAAGTCTGACAACGAGCCTAGCAGAGCAGAAGTACCAAGAAAGTTCAAGTGAGTGTCACTTCACCGTTTTCCAGTGTAATTTTTCATATTTTTGAGTAGCTATATTTTTTGCTGAATTTTGCTGAAGACGGCTATTTTTGAGGGAAAAATTCAGAATATTTGAGAGCCGGGCCGAGTGAAAAAATTATTTTTTGGAGTGCATACCCCCGTACTAATAGCATAGTTCTCTTTGATCGAAGACGGAAAAGTGGTAAATCAGGACTCTCAAATTGCAGAGATTTTCAACCAGTATTTCGCAAACATCACAGATAGTTTAGGGATCTCTGTAAATGACTCACTTTTGCTACCAACAAGTGATATACTAGATCCAATTGACAAATCTGTTAAGAAATACGAAGCTCATCCAAGTATTTGCAAAATTAAAAATACTATTAAGTGTTCAGACAAATTTGATTTCAGAAAGGTCGCCACCGAAGAGGTTGCTATTAAGATTAGACAACTCAATCCAAGAAAAGCCTCTCCAGTTGACTGCATCCCTGCAAAAATTCTAAAGGAAAATTTGGACATATTCTCTGTTGCCATACAGAATTTGTTCAACTCTGGTTTATCCAAGGGTACTTTTCCCAAAGAATTGAAAGCTGGAGATATAAGCTCGCTCTTCAAAAAGGAGGATGCCTTTACGAAAAAGAACTACCGACCGATTACAGTCTTACCATCGGTATCAAAAATTTATGAAAGATTGGTGCAAGACCAAATGCTACCTTTTGTCCAAAGTTTCCTGTCCTCACTCCTTTGTGGGTTTCGAGAGGGCTATGGTACACAGCATGCACTTCTACGTTTTGTGGAAGCCTGCAAGAAGACAATGGACAGCGGA
>REGL01000983.1:18986-30325 GCA_004194395.1 Aurelia aurita complex sp. Pacific
ATTTTTTGCTAAGACACCGTTTGACCCCGTCTTTTAGATTTTCAACTGTTTTTACCTAAATATCGGTTTTTATCCTCAAATATGGTACTTGTAGTAATTTGCAAAATTCGCAAATATTTTCCACTCGTTTTCGATGAAATGAAAGACACGTAGTGCTGAGATGTATACAATCAAAATAAAAAAATAATTTCAAGAATCGGAGCTGTTTGAGCAGAGAAATTGAATTTTGAAGTAAGCCTAAATCAAGTGTTAATTGTCTTCTCGATATGAAATTCGTAAACCTGTGATTTCTTGAAACTTTAAAAATCTGTTTCTTGGCTCTCATAGGTCCGATTTTAATAATTCCTTTTTTATTTTGACTGCCAATCATTGCTCTTTCAAATGAGCTACAGCGTAATTGATTTTGAGAACTTTCATTTTTCGGCATTTATTACATTATTTTGCCATTCTGGATCACTGTACGCCCTGGAAGAGCAGCTGCTACTACATAGATTACTGTACATAATTTTGCTTTAACTGTATATAGACTTTATTAATGTAATTAGGATATTTATTTTCTTATTTAAGTATTGCGTTTGTTTGCTGAAGGGTTTTTGTGTATAAATAATTTAAAATGAAAAAATGAAAATGAAATGACATTCGATTATCCGTGTTTTTTATTCCAGTGTGCTTTTGGTCCTGTTGATGTCTTTGGGAGGGGTACTTCGAGGTTGGTAGTATTGCGGTATTGAGGTTAGATTTTGCGCGGTATTGCGGTATTGACGGAAAAACTTGCGGTATTGTGGTATCGAGCATTCACAACGCGGTATGCAGTATTGTACGAAAATTTACATCCAAACTTCGCGTAATGCCATTTTCCTGTTGAGGAACAAAGCATCTTCGAGACGAATTGATAGAAGAAAGAAAAACGAAGGAGAGGGAAGTCCCTTATCTCTCTCTCTCTCTCTCTCTCTCTCTCTCTCTCTCTCTCTCTCTCTCTCTCTCTCTCTCTGTGCCTGCTCCACCTGCTGAACTTTGAAAATAGTAACTGCGGAGGATATCCAACAACATTTTTATCTGAAGAAAAAGAATACGAATTATAACTTTAATGTGGAAAATCACCCCTGTTTTCAAATCAGGCAACCCAACAATGTTGGACAACTATACGCCTATCACGGTAATTCCTGCTCTATCAAAAGTTATGCGAGAAGATCATTTATATTCAACTGTCCCAGTACATTTGAATGGCCTGTTGTGCCCACATGAGTTTGGGTTTAGAAAAGGGAGATCTACGCAACATGCAGTTACCTTACTGTCAGAAACTTACGCTTATTTCCCAAACACGTTTTCGACTGTGGCACAAAGAATAAGAACTTAAAAGAACCTTTTTTCAAAATCATCGCTTTCATGTAGTTGAAAGATCCTAGACAGTTACTTTCCCACGAAGAAAAGTTGATAAAGCCGGACATGTAACACTCAATTAGTCAAAACTTAGAAAATATTTTTTCAGGAAATTGTTAATCCATCTGTTAATTGAATCACAGTATATGTATACCCACAACGTAACTTTAGAATCATTTTAGTTTTGTAAGTCCCACTCTGATGAAGACACAATTCAGAAAGGCCTCAGTGTGCTAAATATCTCGTCTTTTTTGCATCCGAACTTCTTTTATACAATTTATTCGCACAACTTTCTACCAATATTATCAGAAATGGTTATTTAGTGGTGCTGTCCCCCGTGCTGTCTTTATTGACCTCCGTAAACCCTTCGACACGGTACGTCATGCAACCTTGCTGGAAAAATTGCCAATTTATGGCATAGATGATGTGGAATTGCAATGGATAGGTGATTATCTCTTTAATAGGAAACAGAAAGTAATTTTTGATAACACCAGCTCATGCGAAGAAAACGTTACCTGTGGTTTCCCACAATGATCAATGATCCACCCTGGGGCCCCTTCTCTTTGGGCTGATAATCAACGACATCCATATTCCGCTCACTAATGCTGGCATCATATTATATGCCGAAGATACCGTTTTTATTGTGCAGGAAAAAACTCAAATCAAAATAGAACATTTACTTAACAGTGAACTGCAAACAATTGCAGAGTGGCTTGTGAAAGTAACTTGTTCATAAACTCGAAAAAAGGTAATAGAACTGAATTGATGCTATATGGATCACATAAAAAGTTGTCCAAACAGCCAAAAGTGGACATCAAAATGTACAATAAAACTATTCATGAGACAAAATCATGCGAGTACCTTGGGTGTAGATTTGGATAACCATCTGAATCTACATTAACATTTGGAAAATGTGTAGGAAAATTTTTAGCCAGAGTAAAGCTGTTATCTCGCATTCTCGAAAAAGTCAGCCCTTATATAGCAGAATCGATATATAAAACAATGATACAGCCACTACTGTTGTACTGCTACCCACCACACCTTTCCTTACCCCAAGGAACAATAAACAAGCTACAGTATATACAAAATAGAGCAGCCTGAATTTTTTCAATCCAAGAGCAAAGATAACATCATGGGACAGTATTGAAAGAACAAGATACACAAGGCTGGGGTGGCCATTGACGTGTTTAAATCACTGCAGAATTTACTGCCCGAAGACCTGAATGGTTACTTCAAAAGATCTCAGCATGAACTAAACACCAGAGGCAACGACTCTTGTGTTGTTTTACCGAAAATGTAGACTAAAACTGGAAAAAAGTCGTTTGCCTACCAGGGAGCCCGCATTTTCAACCGACTCGAAAAAACAACCCGCTACGAAATATCAATCTTACTGTTCAAAAAGAAACGAAAACTACTGAAGTCTTTGCAGATGTCCAAGAAAAACGTATTTGACTCAAGAGTAGTGTCGCCCATTAGGCCCATGTCGTCGCGAGGTTCTGAGTTAGATCATAAAAGAGCAATTAATGAAAAACCAAATAGCCAGATTATATCGCCAACTAATGGAGAAAAAGATCACAGAGTATCGACTTTTTAAGTAAACTCTTTATACTGATTTTAGAAGATTTTTAAGAAGGGGGTAAAACGTCGTTTTCTTCGAGCGTCGCCCATTATGGCCGCAGGAGAAACAATGAACACTACTCTCTGGTAAAAAGTTTTTGATAAGAAAAACAGTTTTAATTATTGTTCTTTGTTCATCATTTGGTACTTTAAACACAGAAATATCAATAAGAATTAACGTAAACTTCGAGTTTTGGCAATTGAAATAAATACTTCGAGTTGTTCTAAATCCTGTCTTATCTCTTGTGATTGGACGGATGATTTATGGCGTATTTTCTAAAATGAAAATAGACTTAATACAATGCTGCGTTTTTTTGGGTTTCGAGGATTTTCCAAGTCAGTTAGCAAGCTTGAAACCGAAGTTGGTGTCTTTTTAGATAAGTTTTGCATTGCATGGGCATAATGGGCGACGAAAATAGCAATTGGCAGCACTCAGACTTCATAACCTTAAATCTGAATCAGAAGTCACTTTGCTTTGGTTTCATTGTAGATTTCCTCTCTAGAGACAGGACTTCTGAAAAATCAAAGCATATTTCAAAAATTTCAAAATGCAAGGTGCAGAGCAAACGAAAAAGAAGGAAGGGATGTCAATAAAATCATGAAATTTGCAATACTTGAAAGAATCAATTAGAGATATGCACAAACCATCTCGTCGGGTTTCAATGCAAATGAAGTGAAACTTCAATGAAGGTCAAATCATTATAAAAGAGATGTCAGCGAAGATTTTCCGCGCAATTGGAATTTTATTACTGGTTGCCAGGCCCCTGAAATTTAATTTCTCTTGCTAGACGGCCATAATGGGCGACCGGTCATGATGGAAGACGCTACTCTATACTGTTTACCTTAATTTCAACTACAACGATGGTCAATAGGTAGGATTACAGGTTCTTGAGCAAATAAGTAAATGAATAGATAAATAGTTTTGCGTGTGAACAAGTCAAGCTGAGAAGTCAAGATTTGAAGTTCTTTCACTGGAATCTCAATAGCTTATGTGCAAGAGATGGTGTTAAAAAACAGTTGATAGAGGTATATGATGCCGTCCATAAATATGATGTTATAGCAGTCTCTGAGTCAATGCTTGATAGCACCATTAAGAATGATGATATTCCTATTGAAGGGTTTAGCAAAGACATCTATCGAAGTGACCATCCTAGCAATACAAAAATTGGAGGAGTTTGTCTGTACTACCGGGATGAATTGCCAATCAAGCGTCGGACAGACCTTGAACTATTGCAAGAAATGATAGTTACTGAGATATCATTGAGACGAAAAAACATCATCCTTGCCACCCTTTATCGTAGCCCGAGTCAAAATAGTGAACAATTTGAAACTTTCATCAACAATCTACAACGGTTTTTCAGTGATCTCAGGAATGAAAACCCCCATTGTATTATCTTAACAGGAGACTTTAACTGCAGGTCATCCCAGTGGTGGTCTGATGATGAAGATACTCCCCAAAGTACTGCGCTGGATGAGCTAATGGAAACAAATAACGTATACCAATTGATTGACGAGCCAACTAATGTTAGAACACAGGGCATGTCTTGCATTGACTTAATCGTAACCGATCAACCTAACATGTTTGTTGACTATGGCGTCCACCCTTCATTAGATCCACACTGCGAACATCAAATTGTCTTCGGAAAAATCAATGTATCGGTCCCCTCTCCCCCTCCCTACAAAAGAACTATATGGGATTATTCTAAAGCAAATTTACCTATGATAAGGAACTGTGTTAACGATACTGATTGGCAAAATTTGCCAAGTGGTCTAAATCCAGGAGAAATGGCTGCATAGTTTACAGACACTTTATTAACGATTCTTTCCCTCCACATACCAAACAAAATTATGAAAATCAATGATAAGGATTCTCCTTGGATAACCCCTGAGTTAAAATCCGCCATCAAGCGCAAACACAGGGTGTTCAGAAAATACGTTAGTCGAAGGAGAAACCAAGAGGACTGGAAGGCTGTCAAGGAAGATGCGAAGAATAATTACTATTTGAAGTTGGGAAAAAAATTATCTGACCCTCGCATAGGAACTAAAGAATACTGGTCTGTGCTAAATAGTATGATTCAAAAAAACATTTTCAAGCATACCATCGCTTCTTGAAAATGGACTTTTTGTGACAAACATTGATACTAAGGCTAATATCTTTAATGATTACTTTGTAAAGCAATGTTGTGCGATTACAACTGGTAGTACACTTCCCAGTTTCTTACCGAGAAGTGCTCCGCGACTGCAGAGTCTTGTGATAGATCGGGGAAAAGTTCTCCGAATTATCCACGCTCTCGACTCAAAAAAAGCGCACGGTTGTGATGACATATCGATTTCAATGATAAAAATGTGTGACACCTCAATTGTGGAGCCGTTGTGTTTAATTTTTGAGAAGTGCTTGGAAAGAGGAGTCTACCCTTCCATTTGGAAAAAAGCTAATGTAATACCTGTGCACAAAAAGAATGGCAGGCAATGTAAGGAAAACTATCTTCCTATCTCGCTTCTGCCAATATCTGGCAAAATATTTGAAAAATTAATTTTCGATTCAATGGTCTCATCACACCTAACTAATCAGGATTTCGGCCTAATGATTCTGCTATTAACCAATTACTATCAATAACTCATCAGATCTACTGTGCTTTCGAAGCAAATCCAAGCAAGGAAACTAGGGCAGTATTTCTAGACTTGTCAAAGGCTTTTGATAGGGTTTGGCATGAAGGATTGATATATAAGCTAGAGTGTAAAGGTATATCTGGGAATCTTCTTAACCTTGTGAAGAACTATCTAAAGATCGTAAACAGCGCGTGGTATTAAATGGGAGAAGTTCGGAATGGGCAGCAGTATCTGCAGGTGTTCCGCAAGGCTCGGTTCTTGGTCCCTTATTCTTTCTTATTTATATCGATGACCTCACTGAAAATGTATCTGGTGGAGTTAAATTGTTTGCTGATGACACTTCTCTCTTCTCGGTTGTTGAAAACAAAAATGAAACTGCATTGAAATTAAACAGTGATCTCGAAAAACTTCGTACCTGGGCATGGCAATGGAAAATGAAGATTAATGCAGATTAAACAGAAGAAGTCTTGTTTTCTTGTAAGCGGAATAAGCATGTTCACCCAACCCTTAGGCTTGGTAGCAGTGATATAATTGCAAAAATTGAACATAAGCATCTTGGTATGATACTTGATGCAAAATTGGATTTCCAAAGTCATGTTAATGAAGCTATTGTTAAAGCAAGGAGAGGAATTGGGATGATAAAGTATCTTTCCAGGTATGTTTCCAGGTATGTTTCCAGAGAGGTTCTTGATATGATATATAAGCTACATGTAAGACCACATCTCGACTACGGTGATATGATCTACCATAAATTTGACCCTGACATGCGCTTGGCCTTTACACAAAAGCTTGAACGAACGCAGTGTCTTGCTGCACTAGCAGTGAATGGAACATGGAGAGGTACAAACAGGCAGAGACTGTTTAATGAGCTAGGTTGGGAATCATTGTATGATAGAAGGTGGTATCGTAGATTGTGTCATTTCTTCTCCCTTATCAAATCCAAATCACCTGAATACTTGTATAGCGAACTACCCCAAGAGCGACTATTGCAGTACAGTCTGAGAAATCCCTTTTGTTTTGAACAACCAGTCAGCAGAACGGCCCGTGTTGCTTGCATGTATTTTCATAATACATTATTCGAATGGAATTTACTCGATGATGAGACAAGAAATTCTAAATCCCTGCGTCACTTTGAAAATAAATTGCTTGCAATTGTTAGACCAATTAGAAACTCTACATACAAAATTTGCGACATTTCGGGTGTCAAGCTGTTGACAAAACTACGTGTCCAGTTCAGTGCTCTAAACGAACATCGCTTCAAACATGCTTTTGACTGCCTCAGCCCAGTTTGTTTTTGTGGTAAAGACAATGAAAATAACAAGCATTTTCTCCTGCATTGCCCCCTATACGATGTACTTCGTAGAGATCTCTTTGACCAGCTCTCTGATGTCACAGGACTAGATATCGCCAGTATCAATAATATAGATGATGATACTCTTTGTGATCGACTTTTGTTTGGAAATCCATCCTTAGGTACTATTGAAAATAGAGTAATACTGGATGCAAAGATCTCAAAAAAAAAAAAAAAAAAAAAAAAAGAAATTAAATTTATCTTTTATCTTGCAAACGAACTTGCCTGTTCAGCGAGAAACACCTAGATATCAGCGAAAAAGCTCTGATTTTTTAGAAATGTAATCGAAACTTTCAGCACTGCATATTGTACCGTCCTGCCGAAACTACTAACGCTTCAAACATGCTTTTGACTGCCTCAGCCCAGTTTGTTTTTGTGGTAAAGACAATGAAAATAACAAGCACTTTTCTCCTGCATTGCCCCCTATACGATGTACTTCGTAGAGATCTCTTTGACCAGCTCTCTGATGTCACAGGACTAGATATCGCCAGTATCAATAATATAGATGATGATACTCTTTGTGATCGACTTTTGTTTGGAAATCCATCCTTAGGTACTATTGAAAATAGAGTAATACTGGATGCAACGATCTCATTCCTCAAAAATTCTAGCCGATTTGATTGATCTAGCGATGCCATATTAGCAACAGCAGTTCCCTATTAATTTTATGTTGTGTTCTCCTTTTCTTTCTTTGTCGTCCCACATTGCTGAGGTAGATTACCGGAACAAACACTGAAATTTGTTTTTTCTCGTTTTACACCTACGAGTTTAAAAGTTCAAATCTTCCTTTTTAAACAGTAATCTGCCTTAGCTTTGTTGTTTTGTTTGTTGGGGAGATGAAGTGCTGACCCTATTGTTTTGATACATTGTGTTTCAGCTTTGTTGAGAGCGAACCGACGTTGGGGCTCACGTTGTCATGCGTATCGCTGCTTTTGTTTCTTCCGTTGTTCTCAACGGTCAAGCTAATTTGCATATTATGTAAGTGAAGTAAATCGTTACTGCGCATGCGATCTGGAGCCCTTTTTGGGGGATTCCTCGAGGCTTTCAACTTAGCCTGTTCGTATCCCCAACAATAGACCTTTCCCCTGATTACGTCACACACCTGTGAGCGCGCAGTGCATTCTGGGAGTTGTATTTAACACGCGATCAGCTGTTTATGTTTTTTATGGTGATCGTACGGAGTTCTACTTTTATCTCAATATATACAGCGAACAATCGACGAAATTATTGAAAATCTTTCAACTTTAGCCGACCAGCACATCCCTACTTTGTTTTAAAACTCTTGCACGGGAACTGGTGCTTCAGAACGAGGAGAAAATGAAGATTCGTCCCAGAATAGCGGTGAGAATCCGATGCGGCCTAAAGTGTCTGGAGTGGAAGGAGTAAACAGAAACCAGTGGTTGGAGGGATCACTTGCTGTGTGCTAGCGTGTTTCAGCAATAGTCAGAGTGGATCTTTTTACCAGAGAGCTACCTACAATTCATGTTGTTGCTACAACGAATGCTGTTGTTGGTGAGATTATTGGAGTTTTAAACGTTAGCAAGTAATCTCTTATGGTGAAACATCCTTCTGCGAAAACTGCAAGATGACTATGAAATCCGCCCAAGCATCCTCTCTTGCACCCTCTCTTGTTCGATATCACACACCACACACTTTCTCAAAGATCTATTCCTGCGAAAAGAACAATATGGAATCCAAAGAACTTTTTAAAAGAACATCCATGAACATGCTCTATACTACTACAACTATATTGACTGCCTTGTTCCTACTGGTTGCACTGTTTCATCTGGCACACCATACTAATCTCTTACTACCTATGCAATTTAGGCTCCATTTTCTTCTTGTGTCCTCTCACCTTTCACTCATCTTCTTTAACAGGTTATCTGTATATTTTTAGGCCCTCGGTTCTCATCATTAACATCTCTGTATTCTTTTCCTATTAAACTACTCATTGTTTATTAATTGCTTATTTACACAACTTTACAACTTCTACCTAGCCACTGATGAAAGAAGACAAACGACAACAGCAAAGAAAAACCAAAAAGAACAAATCAATACCTACTAGCTGCCAGGCAGCAGGAGTACAAACCGTCCATGAACTACTAGTAGAAGAGACGGAGATGATGGAGTGTGAAGCTCCCCAACCACAGCAACCACCAATAATGAAACAAACAATAGCCAACAACAAGCGAGTACAGTAAGTACCCGCAAATAAGAAACCCCCATGAATAAGAAACAGGCATCATTTTCTTCAAAAATGGCTCCTCTAATAAGAAACACTTTTAGGTCTGAAATTTAAATGTTTCTTATTTTTAGGATTGTTATAGTTGGTTTCTGAATGCCAAAAGATATTCCCATAAATGACTGTGATATAATGTAGTATTCTCAAAACAGAATAAACATTTTCAAAATTAAAGATTCACACCACAACAACGTAACATGGTAAAATGTACCATCAAGGTTAAATGCACATGCATGTATGGTACTGTCTTATGCCTTCATTTGACTTAACTTGATTACCTATGTATAAGAAACACTGACCCTGATCATGAAGAGGTCTCTTTAAATAAGAAACTCTCTGATGCCTCAATTTAAAATGTGGTTTCTTATTTGCGGGTACCCGCTGTAGTGCCCCGACTGTAAAATGCATCTGAAATCCTGGTTCGCAGTGCATTAGCTTGATGACTCGTACGCCTCAACATGCTGGTGGGTTAAATTAGCATACTTCAAACACTACACTACGTCTCTAAATGCATATAGAGACAGTAACACATTTTCTGCAAACAAACTATACATGAATGATCATCCTGCGGCGCTAGGCTGGCGATTAGTCATATTTCATATTGTTACTCACTTTTTATTGTTTGAAATATAAACCACGACACCTCATATGTACAGGCAAACCTAAGATATACTGGCACCTCATATTTACAGGCCCGCAACAAGGTGATAGATGCATTTTTGTGGAAATTTTGAGCTCAAACGGCACCAAAAACTTTTGGTGAGGTCTGGTACTGTATCTGGCTCTTGGCATTCTTGGAAACACAAAACTCTTCATATTTCAAGTTATTGTTTTGTACCATTAGAAAGTCTTCTCTCTTTTTACAAGGTTATCGGACAATCTGGTTTTGGATGAGAGCGGTAAAGTGGCAGTCAATATGGTTTGTGAGAGAATTCAAAGAGAATTAGGAGAACTTGTTGCAAGTACGGTGATTGGTAAGTGCCCTCAAACTGTTTTTGGTTCAAAGGTTTAAAATAGTAAANTTTGTGGAAATTTTGAGCTCAAACGGCACCAAAAACTTTTGGTGAGGTCTGGTACTGTATCTGGCTCTTGGCATTCTTGGAAACACAAAACTCTTCATATTTCAAGTTATTGTTTTGTACCATTAGAAAGTCTTCTCTCTTTTTACAAGGTTATCGGACAATCTGGTTTTGGATGAGAGCGGTAAAGTGGCAGTCAATATGGTTTGTGAGAGAATTCAAAGAGAATTAGGAGAACTTGTTGCAAGTACGGTGATTGGTAAGTGCCCTCAAACTGTTTTTGGTTCAAAGGTTTAAAATAGTAAAACGGTAAGATGCTATTATCCCAACTCCTAGACCTGATCTAGGTAAAGATAGCACTAATTTTGAAACCGTTTGGGCTGAAGTTGAAAATAGAAATGGTAAAAATTATTTGCTCTGTTGTGTTTATCGTCATCTAAGCTCTGATCTTGATGATTTTAGTGAATATTTGCAGGAAATTTTGTCCAATCCAGCTGTATCTAACAAACAAGTTTTTATTCTTGGTGACTTTAATGTCAATCTTCTGTATTACAACGCTCACACACCAACTACTAATTTTGTTAATTTCCTCTTCTCTAAACAATTTCTTCCTTATATCGTTCACCCATCTTGAGTATCTGAGAATTCTTCCACCCTCATTGACAATATTTTTGCTAACATCTCTGATAATGAAACAGTAAGTGGTAACATTTTGACACAAATAACAGATCATTTCCCTCAATTTCTGATTGTCAAGCATGCAGGCATACCCTATAAAAATTTATCATACTGCCAACATGACTTTTCTAAGCTCAATGAACAAAATCTTCTGAATGATTTTGAAAACCTTGATCTGGCATTTTTAAATGACAGTTGTTTAGATGTGAATGCTAAGTTCAACAGATTTTTATCCATCCTTGAAGAGTTAGTTAAAACTAATGCTCCTTTGAAAAAGTAACCAAGAGTGACATTAAAGCAAGCTAAAGGACTCAAATGGTAACATTTCATCAGATCCAGCAGTTATTGCAAATATCTTCAATAAGTTCTTTGTTAATGTTTCTCATAATATTACTAAGAATATACCAAGATCTAATAAGTCACCTGTGGATTTCATGGGTGA
>REGL01000983.1:110658-125984 GCA_004194395.1 Aurelia aurita complex sp. Pacific
GTCCTGGTTGCGTTTTATGAAGGTAGGTAAAATTTAGGAAAATCTTCACGGGTTTCTTTTGTCTCCCTCGCTTTTTAGCCGTCTGATTGGTCCGTGAAAATGAGGCTTTGGCGGTTTCGACCATGGGCCACGAGCAATCGGCTATGTACGACGAATGATTCCTATGCTGTATCCATTAGGTTTTAATCGTTCGTAGTGTACCTATCTGTATGTGGTTTAACGTTGCGTGTCTTTTCTATTGGCCGTGGGGTAGTCATTGTCCTTCGCTCCCCTTGGCATCTTCCCTGTAGTGTTGTACATTAATTAGGAAGGTATAGTAGAATGTAAGATCTATTGTAATATTTTATACCGGGTGTCCCAAAAAAATGTATACTGATTTGTTGATTCTAGCTCTGGGAAATTAGCTGTAATCAATGGCTAATGACTCTCAAAGTCTTCCTTAAACATAGATACCTCGTTTGTTGGTATTGGGGCTTTGAGTGCAAATATATCAATCTTGAAAGCTCAAATTTGCCTCTTCCTGCAAACCAGAGCTTGTGCTCGCCCATTCTCACTACATTATCATTGCCAAAGGACAAAGGGAGATGGATTGGTTTGACCCTCTTTGCAGAGAAAATGACTTCTTCTGTTTTCTCAGTATTAAATTTCATTTTCCATTGCCACGCCCATAATCGCATCCTCTCCAAATCCCTATATCTAGTTCTTCTGCAGTTTTAGACTCATCATAGACCAGGGGCGGATCCAGCCCGAAGTTGAAGGGGGGGGGGCAACTTGGAAAGAGGGCGCCAAGAACATGGTAGAAAATGAGCGCGCGAAAATTTTCTGGACGTTTTTTAAAGAAAATTCTTTGATTCATTACTAAATAAGGCCTTGATTTATCTGTTTCCCCCATATTTAAATCGAAACAGTTAGAAAATTATGCGTTAGAGTCAGGATGAGGGGCGCTCTTCTCGCCAAAATAGGGGCGCCAAGCTGAGTTTTCATCGTGAAGGGGGGCAGTTGCCCCCACTTGCCCCCCCTAAATCCGCCACTGTCATAGACAGCTGAAAGAAGTAATGTGTCATCAGCGAAGAGCTTGATATCACATCCTTCATTCTCAACAAGGTCATTAATGTATACAAGAAAAAGAAGAGGTCCTAGAACTGATCCTAGAACGGATCATTGATAGTGAGTATCAACTTGCCAATAATCGATCGTACATCCATTGATACGGAAGCTCGTCCCATCTCCATTGAAGGATGGATTTTTCAAAACTAAATGTTAGAGTGGTATTGTAAAGGGCATATGGTCTTGACAAACTTTCCTGGACCAAGCCTAAGGGCCTCATTTCTCTTGATTTGCTCATCGTTGCCCCCATATGAAGGTAGACATTAGGCTTCACAACTGAAAAGCCTACGAATTCCGTTTTCAAACATGCTAGTTTACAAAAAAAGGCTTGAAAACTTAGCCAAACATGAGAGGGGCCCTCAAAATTAATTCCCTTTAAGGAATTACTGCTCCAATCCACCCCTCCAAAATCAATGGAATAGTGCAAGAACGTGATCTTGTGCTGTATTGGTGTATTGTTTTTCTACTGTTGGAAAAAAGGCTTAATTGTTTTGCTCACAGACAGTGCACCACCACTAATTTAGTTTTGAAAAGCAGAAGTTTATCCAATGCATCTGTATCAAAAGTGGAACAACAGCAGTTACCCCCCCCCCCCCTNTTGCTGCTTTCGCTAAGCATCAACTGATTTATTGTAAAGGTTTCAAATCAATGTGTTTCATTTGAAAACTACAAATGTTTGTGTTCTTCTGCCTAGGCCCTTATCGA
Source organism: Aurelia aurita complex sp. Pacific (assembly GCA_004194395.1). Taxonomy (NCBI): domain Eukaryota; kingdom Metazoa; phylum Cnidaria; class Scyphozoa; order Semaeostomeae; family Ulmaridae; genus Aurelia; species Aurelia aurita complex sp. Pacific. Next base: position 112,471 of record REGL01000983.1, read on the forward strand.
AACGAGGCAGTCATAGTCATTTCAAAATAATGGCGTTTGATTATGAGTCGTAGTTAGGAGCGTCCGGCAGTATTTCAATAGCGATAACTACGACCATATCATCAGTCTAGTTACTCCCCCCCCCCTCCCCCAGAACAGCCACACAAATATGGTACAATATTTTTGAGAATCCCTTCACGTTTTAGGGACTATTTTGTAATGTTATATGATCAAAAACAGTCTTAAACAAGTGTATGTTATTTGAAAACTTAAAACCTTGAACTACCTTATTAGAAAACATTCAATGGCTTCCGAACAGGCAAAGAGCTCTCTATAATACCAGGTACCAATCTAAATATGGCTTTCATTTGGCCACATGGTTTTGATATATGAAATAGACAACGAAAATGAGAATGCATACCTGAATTGCTTTTCTACTTCTTCTTTCAATGCAACCTTTCTCAAATGTGAACATATTTATTTTGCTGTATCATATAATGTTGAAATAACAATTGAGAGCAATAGATTCCAATCAATGGTTTTGAAGCTAACAGTGGGATTGCAATTCACTGTATAAAAATAAACAAACCTGTGGTAAGACAATGCTCAACTTTCCCAGGCAACTCCAAACAGATACCAGTTTAATTCAGATTTCGTAAATCGCTTGAAGCAGAGTAATCTGTATGTAACTGGTAATTGACCGAATAGGAAAAACTTGTTTTCGTTGTCTTATTTGGCTTAGATTATCATGGTTGCTTAGATGGGAGTCTGAAATGGGTGTCTGAATGAAAATAACACGAAAGCACAAAACAAGCCGAAGTATTATTTGACTATGTGTAATTAATCGTACCTTCAAATCCTATCTCAAAATGAATGTCAGTCATATGATATTTGCAAAACGCAAATTGCTCATACAAAATGCATTAATTGTTTTTTATTCGCGGACATATTCTCCTGAAATCTAATTTTAGATAGGCATTAGTTGGCACTTAATGTTCGTTTTGGAAAGTGAAAATAGGATCAAAAAGTTTGTCTAACATTGGATATAAGGTGAAACATTTCTCAAACAAAACTAATTAAGAGCTTCGTATGGGTAATTTTATGTGATCGCAAATCTCATGTCGACGTGGAACTGATTTTAAGTCTCGTAGAAGCACTTGGATTGCTACTTTCATTTATTGTATTAATTAATCTTATAGCCTCATTTGTATGTTTTGCTCTAGCCTCGCTTCTAGAATAAATATTGATTAGAACTAATGGCTGATCTTGGAGAGTTGCTATCGAAATTTCTACACTGTATTGAATAGCATGAAAGGAGGTTTGTCTACGTCTTCGTAATTTTATAAGAGCCAGCATGCTCGATGCAGTTGTTCTTGTTGCAAAAAGGTTATGTGTTTTTTGTTTTCTGAGAGGGATTCATCGACAGAGCCTCTAACAAATTCAAAGCCTGTGCTCGCATCAGCACTTGTTACATTCTAATTAACTGAATATTTAATTAGAGTTAATTACGAGGGCATTGCTTCCCCCCCTTTTTGGGTGTGGCTGCACCTCTCTCTATTTAATTGGGTTGCGTACTGCGAAGGAGTCTCATTGTGTAATAGGGATCAAGACCTTTTCAATTGTTTCTGTTGAATTTGCGGTCATCTGAGATTTGGTTTTGGATGGGCTGTTGCACGCCTTGTTTTGGCAGTATAAATAAGTGAATTTGTTCTGAATCATTTGTCGACACGTTTTTTGCAAGCAGTCCAGAACTGTTCCAGAAGTGTTTTTCGTTAGCAAGCTAAGCAAGAACAAGAAGCAGCCTGTTGAGATCCGTTCGTCGTTTTTGGTGAGCTCGTTCCTTATCTTCCTTATTTGTTTTGCCTAGGCCTATTTGGCAGTATTATTTTCCTGGCTGATTTGTCTAGAGATGTCTGAAGAGAATTCAGAGCCAGTTTTGGGTGTACAGGACGGGGTTATCGATGCAAGATTTTCGACTTTGGAAGCATCCGTGGATCGCATCCAGCAAACTTTGCAAGTTATTGCCCAGCGGCAGTTGGCTCCCCCTTCTACTAGTGGTTTTCAAGCAGGGTTAGGTATGACAACACGCCTTTCTGCTGCGGGTCCTAGTAGTCTGCACGTGGGCTCTTCAGTACATGCCCCAATACATGCCCCGCCCTTTGTCTCTACGGCTGTTGGAGGTTCAATTTTGCCTGATAATGTTGATGTAACCTTGCCTGCTCACACGTCTTTGTTTGATGCTACAAACATGGCCCAGTCTGCTGTGTATAATCTATCTGGCGTATCGCTGCCCCGGGAAATGTTTTGCATAAACCCACAGCTCTTCGTGTCGGGTCAGGCTGTGAACCATGGTGTCTCTGTCGCAGGGGGTCTACCGCCAGTTCCTGGTTATATTGTCAACATGGTGAAAAAATTTATGTTTGTTGATTTCGTTCTGCTGCTTCCCTCGAATTTAGACAAGCTGCCAATTATTGAGCCCATTGGTGTTCATTTGAATCGTTTATTGAAATGTGACAAGAACTCTGATCTAAAACAAATTAGCTCTTTTCAAGATTGGGCAGAGGCGTGGTCAGTTTTTTCAGCCATTGTTCATTTATCTAATCCTGAGAAAACTGGAATGTTATTTAGCTATTTTCTGTTGATTTCAAAGATGCAAAGAGACACCCCGGGTTCGGGTTGGCTAGACTAGGATAGAGCTTTCAGAAAAAAGGCAGCAGAGGATCAATCACTTATTTGGTCTACAGTTGATATTACTCTTTTCGTCACTGCCGTGCTTGCAAAGTCTAAAAGTATCAATTTTCCTGCGGCATCAAAAACCAGCTCAGCTGAAGTAAATGAGAAACCGTGTCTCAATTGGAATTTCAAGGCCTGCAAATTTGATTCTAATTGCAAGTTCCGTCATGTATGCTTTACCTGTAAAGGTTCTCACAAGCATGAAGATTGCAAAAGCCAAGCAAAATCACAGGCAACCGCTCAAGCCGCATTCAGCCATTCCCCACCTTCAAGCCCACCTAGGAAACGCAGGGATAGAAAATGACTGAGTAAAGACAATGCTCGTAAAGATTCGTTTGTGTTAGATTTTCCTTCAGAGATAACTCCATTAGACTGTTATGTTTGGTCTTATTTTTTGCACATGTTTCCGCATGAAGATGCAGCCTGGGTCTTGCATGGGCTTGAATCTGGTTTTGATATAGGATGTTCTGATGGTTTCCCTTCACCAGCCCGCAGAAACTGTCGTTCTGCTTATCTAAAACCAGAAATTATTGATGATTATCTGGAAGAGGAATTGAGTTTTGGCTCGATAGCTGGCCTTTTTAAGAGCAGCCCTATCAAAAATTTACAAATCAACAGATTTGGGGTTATTCCAAAATCAACCCCAGGAAAGTGGAGACTCATTACTGATCTGTCTTATCCCATGGGACATAGTGTTAACAGCCTTATCCCAGATGAATTGGCTGAAGTTCAGTATAAGGGCATTCCAGATTCTATTAAAAAAATTATGTTTGTGGGTCGTGGGGCGTTGATGGCAAAATTTGACATTAAAAGAGCTTATCGTTTGCTTCCAGTGTCGAGCAACAGCAGAAAATTCCTTGGCATGCTTTGGAGAGGACATTATTATATTGATCTCGCAATTCCGTTTGGCTTACGCTCGGCTCCTAGAATCTTCACAAGATTCGCGGATATTCTAGAACACATCTTTGTTCATGCCGGTCAGGTTCGCTATATCCAACACTATCTGGATGATTTTTTCATTATTGGCAGACCTGACTCTGATGAATGTCAAGTTGCGTTAACTAAGTGCATGGCTCTTTCAGCAGAGCTTGGGGTTCCTTTAGCAGAACAAAAGACGGAGGGACCAACTACCAAATTGTCTTTTCTTGGATTTATACTGGATTCTGTTAATTTGGAAATTCTTTTGCCCGAACAAAAAATTGAAAAAATCAAGGTTGAGTTGAAAGTTTGGTATACCAAAAAATCTGGAACTAAGCGTCAATTACTTTCTTTGATTGGACGGTTACAACATTGCTGTCAGGCAATTGAACTTGGCAGGCCGTTCATTCGCCGTTTAATTGATCGTGCGTCAAAAGTTCATGCTTTAGATCATTTTGTTGCTTTATCTGCCTGGGAGATAGATGACATTTTTTGGTGGGAAAAGTTGTTCAAAAATTGGAATGGTCGGAGCTTATTCTTACTGCCTGATTTTGAAATTCAGCCTGATAACATTGTTACTTCAGATGCAGCAGGAAGCATTGGCATGGCTGCAATTTATGGTGATGCTTGGTTCGCTTGTAAATGGCCTAAGGGCGTGGAACAACTCAATATTGCTGTAAAGGAGCTGATTCCCATCGTCTTAGCCGCAAAAATCTGGGGGGGGGGAAGTTGGCTTCGCCACCGGGTACTGTTCCGCTGTGATAACATGGCAGTTGTTGAGTGTTTAAAGAAAAGAAGTTGCAAGGATCGCCACCTTTCTTACTTGCTTCGGGAACTTTCATTAGCTGCAATTTTACATAGTTTCACGTTTACAGCTGTTCACATTCCAGGTATAATGAATAGAGAAGCTGACGCACTTTCTCGTTTTGAATTTCAGGCCTTCTTCAATGCGGCTCCAACAGCGAATCGAGCTCCAGAGCGAATTCAAGTGGAGATCCTCAAGTGCCTTCTTTTTCCCCCTTGGATCAAGCTTGGCAAGATTTGTTGAAGAATTCACTTGCTAAGAATACGCAGCGGACATATTCTTCTGCACAGAAAAAGTTTATTGCGTTTTGTGAACGTCATGGTTTTCTCCATTCTAATGGTTCTCCATGTCCTGCTTCTGAGGTGACAATTTTACGATTTATAGGCGATTTAAGCTCGTCATGCCAAGCTTCAACTGTTCGTGTCTATTTATCCGCTGTGCGGTCCCTTCATGTAACGCAAGGATATTCTGACCCACTTTTAGGCTGCCTTCGCATTCCTCTTGTAATAAAGGGGCTTCGTCGTTTGAAACCTGATTCTACCAGAAAACCAAAGATGCCGATTACCCCAGCAATTTTACTTACTGTTAAGTCTTATCTTGATTTTGCATTGTACGACGATATAATGTTGTGGGCAGCTTGTTGTACGGCCTTTTTTGGCTTCTTGAGGGCTGCTGAATTTACTTCCCATCCATCCAGCTGCAATTGACAGAGACAAATTTTTGGCTCTAAGTGATCTTTCGATTGATAAACATCCTAGTCCGGAGCATGTATCATTAAGCTGCGATTTTCCAAAACTGATCAATTTGGTAAGGGATGTAATTTAGTTTTCTCACGTTCCTCTTCTCCCATTTGCCCAGTGGCTGCCCTAATGAGTTATTTGTGGGCTCGGGGTTCTGTGGAAGGTCATCTGTTCGTGAATTCGGATTCCTCTCCGCTTACTAAAGGAAAACTTAATGGTCGTTTACAAAGTATTTTCAAGGTTGCTGGGTTCCGGGACACGTTTACGATGCACAGTTTTCGGGTTGGTGCAGCGACGACTGCTGCTGCTCTTGGGTTTCCAGAATATCTCATCAAGGCGTTGGGACGATGGTCGAGTGACGCATACAAGGTGTATGTTAAGATACCTACACAGAAACTAGCTTCAGCTTCTAGCTGTTTGGGATTGATGAAGCCTCTCAATTAACTTTTATTTGTACAATTGGAACTAGTGCCTTTCATTAAAAGAAAAAAAGAAAAATCATTATCAAAAGAAGAATAAATGAAATAAAAAAAAAAAAATACAAAAAATGTATAATTATGTTAGAAGAAAAAACAAACCAGGGATTGAATTATTTTGCTTAAGGTTGTGCATATTTGGGTTGTTGAATTAGAATTTTGGGTTTTTTGCAAGTCAATTGGTACTCAGATGTTTCTTTTTGTTACGGTTGTTTCTTTCTGTTATCTAAATTTTTTGTTTTGATTTTGTCTTATTCATATTGTTTTCGGTATTGTTAAGTCATGCAGCTCTTAATTTTTTGGGTGGTACATGGGCTGGTCTGCTCTAATTTCACGTCTAAACAAATAAGCAACAAAATCCTAGACAAACCAGGATCGGTAATAAAATGGCGTTTAGGTTTTCAGTTCAAGGTGATCCCAGGGCCAATGCCCATGATTGGAAAATTCCTTTTGTTCTGCAGCTAAATGCTGATTTTACTATGTTTTTACGTGAATTTTTTCATTCACTTATCTGTTTTTCGAAGCGGTCAGCGTAGAGGATAAATGTAGCTAGGGTACATTGCAGGGCATTAGTGCCCGCCTGACGCTACTTATCTACATCAGAATGATGTAACCGCAGCAGCAGCATCTGTTTACCTTCTGTTCTTTCTAATCTTTCTTTATCCGTCCTCCTTTTTCCCACTTTTTCTCCTCTAGGTGGTGATTGGGGGGCACACTTCGTGTTCTTTGGGCGGAACTTTTGGTATTTCAATGGCAATCACCAACCTTACAGAATTCAATTTTCGGGCAGNTTTTCATTCACTTATCTGTTTTTCGAAGCGGTCAGCGTAGAGGATAAATGTAGCTAGGGTACATTGCAGGGCATTAGTGCCCGCCTGACGCTACTTATCTACATCAGAATGATGTAACCGCAGCAGCAGCATCTGTTTACCTTCTGTTCTTTCTAATCTTTCTTTATCCGTCCTCCTTTTTCCCACTTTTTCTCCTCTAGGTGGTGATTGGGGGGCACACTTCGTGTTCTTTGGGCGGAAATTTTGGTATTTCAATGGCAATCACCAACCTTACAGAATTCAATTTTCGGGCAGGCAATGCGGGCTGGTACACCAACCGCCCAGTTTCCTGCATTTTTGTTCCAGGTTGTTGGTCAAATAGTCTAAATCCTATTTTAAAGTTAGATGTACCTCAAGGATAACATTTGTGATTATCTTCTGTTGGAGATTAGCAAATAATTGAGAGGTATTTTGTATTTTATTTCCTTTGTTTTATTTTGCAATATCTGATTAGCTTTGATCAATAGTTAAATCCTAGTGTATAGTTATGTGTACCTCTATGATAATATTTGTGATTATCTTCTGTTGGAGATTAGCAAATAAAGGAGAGGTATTTTTATTTTCATTTGGCAATTTATTTTGCAATATTTGATCTAGGTTTGATCAAATAGTCAAATCCTAATTTAGAGTTAGGTGTACCTCTATGATGAAATTTGTGATTATCTTCTATTGGAGATTAGCAAATAATTGAGAGGTATTTTTTACCTTTTTATTTTTTCCTTTTAATCCTGAGTGTAATTAAACTGTGGATTTTTATGAAAGTTGTAGCAGTGTCAAGATATTGACGGACAAGAGGAAAAGACTGTTTTGCGGATCAATTGTTCTAGTGTTTATTTCATTTCATTTCATTTCATAAATTTTCATATCATTTCATACACTTAACTACGGGGAGGGTGGCCCTTCAGCGCAGTTGCTGATTTTCAAGGGGCCCTCCCATAAAATAAAAACAACCTTGATTTACAAAATTAATACTAAAAATTATGATATAAACTTAATTACAATCAAAAATCCTGTTTACAATGTGTTAATATTTACAAAATTAATGAATATGCTAAATTGTCTTTTTAAAACAACTTAGGGATGATGCCGGCTTAGACTCAGCTGAGAGGCTATTCCACAACCTTGCTCTTCTGTAAGAAAAATATTTTTGACCACTTAATGTTATTTCAGAGGCAGCCTGAGATCTGGCTCTGTATTTCGAAGGCTACACAAGAAGCACTGTGAGTTTTTGTGTGAAAAGGTTACACAGTTATTGTGGTGTCAACCCATTTAAGGATTTGAAGACCATCGTTTGAGATTCAGTTTGTATTGAATATGTTCTGAATGGTCTTCCAACTCAGACTTTCGATATGTGGCCTGCTTTTGGCTTCAAAGTATCAAAATCAGGTTTGATGGGATTATTTGCTGACACTGTTTTTCAGTCTTGGACAGCGTTTTTCGGTACCCAGATGATGTTTCTGCTGTTAAATGTAGCTGGCAAACACCTTAAACCTTGATTCACAATTGAAAAAATTTTATTTCTTGAGATAAACGCTAAAGAATCGCAACAAGTTTGAATTCAACTGAAGGAGAAATTACTTGGCCTCCATCTCAATTTGATTAAAGCTAATTTGTAACCTTTATTACTGTTTGTTATAGTATAATTGAATGTGTCTCATTTTCTATATCATTTGTTCTCGTAGGTACATTGAGGCAAACAGCAAATTTTCAGGAAAATAAAGAAAGTACAATTCGTTGCTCCCCGAATATTTGAAGAATAGGTCGCGAAACTTTGTAAGCCATTGCCTTCGAACATTATCCACGGCAGAAGAAATAAGCACAAATGGCGTAATTTCATTGGATCCAGTTTCTGGGATTTTCAGGGTCAAGAGTCACCTGTCATGAGAGTGGTACAGTGTTAGTTTTGGAGACTAAAATAAGAAGCCGACATGCTCCTGTCAAGATTGGCAGTCTTCATTCATGCTCTTCAAGCATTTTTTAGCTGTCATGCGGTTGTACCCAGAATGGTATTTGCATAGATTGCCACGTCAGTAAATAGATTCACCGCTTTTCAACACTGCTAACGATTTTTGCTCAAAAGAGTCCCATTAACCTTCCAAGGATACTCTATGTGATACTGCAGAGGTGCATCAAATGGCTGAAAATCCAGCGCATGTTTTCATTGAAGCTTTCCATCCTCTGCATAAAACCTCCTTTCCCAAAAGAAGTAAAGCGGCTGCTCGCAGAGAGGTATTAGGACAATTAAAGTCTTGGCCTTATTTAGTCGATGACGACGAAGCAACTTCAGAATTGCTTGCCGGCCTAATTGACTTGAAAGAAGACAATTCCAAACTGTCTAGGAGATATGAGTTTTTTCGGGTTTGTTTCAGATCATTTCGTTGAAGAAAGTGAAGGCAAATGCATTGCGTACAAATTTTTAGAGCTGGGGAGCATTTTCATTCAAAGAACTGGGCCCGGCTGTTCACAACTGGTTTTAGGCTAATACTGGACAAGGACTATGCAAATGACTACAGATTCATGCCTATAATCCAAGATTAGTGCTAATCGTGGTTTGAACAACCCGGCCCTGGGCGTGAGATGCGAAATTCACCGAGATAATGCGAGGACGAAACAGTTGTTAGATTTAGGCAGGAAAATAAGCTTAATTCCTTGTTATTTTATTATATACAGCTAGCCTGCGTGCAGACTCTACTAATTTTTTTCTTTTGAGAGGTTCTCTTGCAGTAGAGTCTGCGCAACAGCGACCAAATCCTTGTTCTCAGTCCAAATCCTTGTTGCTGTTATGAAGAGTCAGCAGAACCACTCCCGCACGTGTCTGTGAACAATGCTTTTGAGGATGCATGAACAATCAATTATACCGGGTGCGCCAAAATAAACTATGCACGTTTGGCAGGCCACAATAAATCATACACTGGACCGATTTTGAAGATTTATGACTTAATCTTTAGCAGAAAGCCTGAATTAGATTTTAAGATTTTTTGCAAATTTTTCCGTTCTCAGTTTTTAGAGCTAGAAGCGAGTTTCATAAAATGTTCGTTTTCGAGAACATTGAAAACGATAAAAGGACGTTGATCAAATTTTAAAAGATTCAACATGAATCAATAAAGAGAAAATGTTTTCAGGGGGATTTAGGGGTTTGGTACGAACTCTCGTAGAGCAGATTACAATTAATCGATTTCTACATCGCAAATTACCACGAACAAGTTCTCTCTTTGTCCATTGATGTTGATTCTTTAGAAAACTTGATCGATGATTTGTGATCGTTTTCAATGTTTTCGAAAACTAACATTTTAGGAAACTCGCTTCTAGCTCTAAAAACTGAAAATGCAAAAATTTTCAAAAACTCCCAGTATCTAATGCAGGCTTTTTGCTAACGATTAAGTCATAAATCTTTAAAATCGGCCCAGTGTACGATTTATTGTGGCCTGCCAAATGTGCATAGTTTATTTTGGCGCACCCGGTACAGAGGTGCCATTGGGAACAATGTGTGTTGCTAAACAATGGCTTTGGGAAATGCAAAGTTTTATTTTCATTGGCTATGAGACATTATTGAAATTCGGGGAGTAGGGGGGGAGGGGGAGGGCACACGCGAAGCATTTCAAACAAAAACAAAAACAAAAACAAATAAATGGGTGACGTTTACGTTACGCAGGCTTTACTTATTTCGGAAAGTCTGCAAGCTGGCTCATTATATACATACTGCACAACAGCACAGCGTACTAGCCGTTAACGCAGTTAAGTAAGTGCGGCTCAAAGCCGTAGTGTACAACATACTATTTGTTGAAATTCCTTGTGCTATCTATAACGGTATAGTAGTACACATGGTAGTTCAGGGCACGGCAACCAAGCCTACGTGCAGACTGTACAGATAATATTTCTGTAATGTCTGCGCGCAGGCTAACTCTCTAACTGCAACCATTCATTAGTCATGTTACGTAATGAAGTTGGCTCAACTTCCGATTGAGTTTGCAGATTGTTAAAAGAATGCCACTTTGTTTTACAATACCACTGTCAGATATACAAAGAACGAGCTGTGTGCGAAAATTGAGGAAATTTTAGAATTTAAGCTGGTCGTTGATAAGAGTCGATTTCATTCCTGGTGCAGTAAACAATCATCGAGCGCCAAATGGCCTAAAAACAACATCTATTGAGTCATTGGAGCTTCCTGTGGTGCAACAAGGTTATCTAGACTAACTATTTCAGTCCCAATTTCCGCTTCAATCAGTCTGAGTCATCTTCAATCAGCCTGACTACACATGCGCTTCGCAGCAATAATGTTGCATTATTACAGTACAACGACACTAACGCAGTAGTATTATGTTACAATTGCGGCAAGATGGTTCAATGATTTCGGAGCGCAAGAGGAAAGACACAGAGATAACAATCAACCATTTACTGGATGAATTTCATTTTTCTTCAGTTCAATCAACAAGCACTGCTATCTTTATGCTGCGTTAGGAAACAACATATGCCTAAAGTGCCTNAGACTAACTATTTCAGTCCCAATTTCCGCTTCAATCAGTCTGAGTCATCTTCAATCAGCCTGACTACACATGCGCTTCGCAGCAATAATGTTGCATTATTACAGTACAACGACACTAACGCAGTAGTATTATGTTACAATTGCGGCAAGATGGTTCAATGATTTCGGAGCGCAAGAGGAAAGACACAGAGATAACAATCAACCATTTACTGGATGAATTTCATTTTTCTTCAGTTCAATCAACAAGCACTGCTATCTTTATGCTGCGTTAGGAAACAACATATGCCTAAAGTGCCTTGGTCAAGCTAGGCCGCTACAATACGCGATTAGGCCTTATGTGGTAGGACATCAACATGACAGGTGCATGACTAGAAGCAAACGAATATGAAAAACGGATATATCTCATGATTTTATTTCTACCTACAATTTAAAGCTCTTTCAGAATACGCTTGTCCCCATTTGATTATGTGGCGGGTATGGCAAGACGTGGGTCATGTGACGTCATTCGATCTTTTCAATGGAAAAATGTCTGCAACCAAATTGCCCACTCTATCAATGAATTTTTTACTCTTAGCGATTTAAACGTTAATAGATGACTGAGGAGTGGGCTTGGCAGGGCGTGGTCATTTTCTTCATTCTTAGATTGATTACACGTAGGTGGTTATTGCTTTCATTGATAGACTGATGGGCGCTATAACTAAAACTACAATTTAACTACGATCTAAAGATTTATGAGGACCTTAAACTGATTTGATTTATTGTTTTTCAACTTATTCGGATTTGAATCTATTCCAAATATCTCAAGTTATAGACAGCAAGAGTTTGCTCAGCTGACATGGTTGTTTTTTGCAAATGACAGCTGTCGTTGAAATCTCGTTTGACAAGGTCATCCCCTGTCATATCTATCAGATGATAGAGAAATAGAAATTGTTTTTCAAGGCAATGAATCACCACAGGCAATCTTCCTAGTTCTCTTAAAACTGCTAAGTTTGAACATCTTCAGTTTACACCTAGCATACTTTCATATATCTTAAAATGCTGGGTTTCACTGTCCCGAAAGAGAAATTCAAATATGAACTTAAAACGCTTGCTTTGGTAGTTAAGCATTTTAGAGCCTTGAACTGTCACGAGTTAAGTTGTGACCAGCTTTCACTATTGTATAATAAAGCCGTTTGGAGGACTGAGTCAAATATTCTTAAAATAACATTTGTATCAAAATCCATTTGTTTAGGGTGTTTCTAACGGCGAGATGTGCTTTCGAAGTTTTTTCACAAAGATTTTCAATAGTCTGGCTATAAGATCCTTTCGGGATTATAAGGGCGCCAATGTATCTGTACCCTGTTTGTCAGTTCAATTTTTTATTTTTCAGATGAGACGTCGTATTATTGCGTATTTTACCTGTTTCGTTGAGAACCATTACATTGCTCTTTTTCAAATTTACTTCAAGGTTCTATTTCGAGAAATATGATTCAGTTTTATAAAGGCACGCCTGCAGACCCGACTGGGTAGTTGAGAGCAATACGAGATCATCTGCATAAGAAGATATGTACAATTCATACCATTCACGCTGACCTGCTCGCAGTTCTCATCAAATTGTAGATTATTTTCTTAGATTGTCACTCATTTATGTTCAGTCGTGTATTGTGTTGTTTGTTCCCGTGTTATGTTTGTTGCATTGTCTTCTATTATGTTATATAGCTTACTATATAATGGCGTTTGTAGTGAACTGACAATTGAGTAGAGGCCCCAAGAGGACTGGACACATATCGTTGATTCATGGAAGGTGTGACTTGGAACGCAACGTGAATTAATGAGGTTGTTTATCTTTTTGGAGAGGTTGTTGATTTTAGCGTGGTTGGAAAACATGTCGTTGACTTTTATCTATCCGAAGTTTGGTTTCGTCATTGCAAGTCGCTTCTAGGCCATTCATTATACTCGTGACAATTGGGGGCTCAGCCGGGAATGGCAACAAAACATCAATCAGCGAAATGATGAGGTTTCCTGTATTTTCAAGCTGTTGGGAGCTGAATTTATGATGTTTTAAAATCGCTTTTTGGAAGATTGGTTATCGGGAATCGTTTATCGTTTTGGAGAGGTTGTTGATTTTTAGCGTGGTTGGAAAACATGTCGTTGATTTTAATCTATCCGAAGTTTGGTTTCGTCATTGCAAGTCGCTTCTAGTCCATTCATTATACTCGTGACAATTGGGGGCTCAGCCGGGAATGGCAACAAAACATCAATCAGCGAAATAATGAGGTGTCCTGTATTTTCAAGCTGTTGGGAGCTGAATTTATGATGTTTTAAAATCGCTTTTTGGAAGATTGGTTATCGGGAATCAATAGAATTTCATAGCGCGGTGGCAAACATCAAGGGAGATTTCGTTCGTTAAGCTGAAAGTTTTGAATAAAGCGAAATAACAGTGAAAAGAAGCCAGTAATTATGGATAGATTAATACTGTGTGGTCGCGAGCTTGGGCTCGAAGGAAAGGATTTACAGCAGTTTATCGAAGAGCAGCAGATTATCGAGAGAGATGAGCGGGCAGAAAATCGA
>REGL01000984.1:23379-33582 GCA_004194395.1 Aurelia aurita complex sp. Pacific
TCTTAACCCCCGGCTAAAAAACGATAAGAATGAAAGGCGGCAAGAGTCGCACATACTGTGCTAAACACAAGCACATCTCCGTGAATCTCTGACAAATTTAGGAAGCATGGAGGTGAGGTGAAGTTGAAAGAAACTTTTGTCGAGCTTGATACTTACTAAAGAATTGTAGGAGTGATTTTATAAAGAACAGGAGCGAATCGCCGATAAGTACGAGGAAACAGATCGCAGATTACACATCAAATCATGTTAACATTGTGTCGAGGAAGGCAATAAAGGAAATAAGAAAAGGTGAGATATTTTGCAGGATTTTTATAAGAAATTTGAACAAGAGAACTTTGTTATTTTCTAAGACAATCCAGGTTCTAGTGCCAAAGTTTTCTCAAGTTTCTCCCATTTGTAAAGGTAACAAATATCATTTGATTTTATTTTGTCTGTTTGCTCATCATGGTTGCTGCCGCGATTGACAAATCACCAATTGGCATTGCTGTAAATAAGTTTCTGGATACATAAACAGCACACCTTTTGTTTATAAGAAACTTGGATCAGCACTTAGTACTAAAGGTTTCTTAATTTCGCACGAAAATTTCGGTGTTTTAGTAGTAAAAGTTTCTTAATTAGTTTCTTATTTCTTGGGGTCTAAAATAGCGTTATGGTTCGAAGTTGAGCCTTCTCATCGACAAAGGACTTGCATTTTGCATTCATATTGTCACCACGAATAAGCCATGCACATTGAGGCAACAAGTTGCCAATTTTTGCAGTCAAAACTTGATATTTACAAACGCAATGCCGCGCGAACCGTAATCTAATCTACCGCCTCTTATTCTAGAGATAAAACTTTACAGTTTCTTAATTGTTCTTGAACGTAGTACTAGAGTTCCTTGAATGTTTGGTCACCGCAGTACTAGTTTCTTATAAACCAGTTTCTTATTAAAAAAGTGCATTTCGTAGGAAGAAAAGTTACATAGCGATTACAATTAACCCTTCGCTATTCTACAAAGGGTCTTGGGGGCTGGATCAAACAATGTTTTTATACATTTTACAAGCGAACATTTATCTTTGCTCGAAGAAAATGATAATAACAATGGTTTTGATCTCGGTTTTTGATAAAATCCCTCAAAAATTGGACAATGCTTGTGGTGGCAGAATTCATTATTTGATAAAATGAACAAACTGTGCATCGGTGGTTTGACTGTGTAAAAGTGAATGGCCTTCCACTTATCATTTTAATGAGATTGCAAAAATTGAATGCATGCTAAGATTGAACTGTTAAAACATAAAAATAGACGGTCTAAGGGATTCGTTTACTTACGTTAGAACAATACATTCGTAAGTTTAAATGTGTATGGCAGACAAAGCAGTTGAATGCCTCCCGCAGAGGCATAGAATTCTAGAAAAGCACTACGGCAAGGCATGGAGTCCGTGAGTTTGTAGTAGGGTTCCTTTCCTTTGATGGAATGAACTTGCAACAATATCTGAATAAAGCCAATAGACATTTTACCTGTTCTAAAAAAGAATCTGGACCGAACGATATTGTTTACAACATTTTGTAGAACTTTCGAATATGCACATTAGTCCAATAGTGAAAGAGGCTCAAACGTCACTCAGCCGTTGACAATCAAACCCATCGAGCCTCTGTGCAAAAATGTATGAAAGTAATGCCCAGGGGGGGTACTCCCTAACTTTCAATACGGGGGGGGGTCCATGCCACTATTTCTTTGCTGACTCCTAAATATTAAGCCTGATGTCTTGGGGACCCCAAATATTGAGTCTAACGTTTTGGAGACCCAAAATATTGTTATCTATCTCTTGGGTCCCTGAAATGTTTTTGAATGATTTCAATTTGAGCTTCTCGATCTTTCTCAGTTTTTGAATAATACCAAAACATTTATTTCATGATTCGCAACTTCAGGGCCAAATTGCACGATTCTTCCTTTCTTCAGATTTGTGGACCCTAAATATTGAATTTTTGTCCATTTGTTATTCACAGACCCCAAATATTGATTGAACATAAAATTTCGGACCCCCCCCCTGTACTGAAAGTCAATGAGTACCCCCCTGGGAAGTAATGCTCGATCCAGACCCCTTAGTATAATAGCTAAAATATCGATTTGGTGAAATNCCCCCCCCCCCGTACTGAAAGTCAATGAGTACCCCCCTGGGAAGTAATGCTCGATCCAGACCCCTTAGTATAATAGCTAAAATATCGATTTGGTGAAATGGTCACTACTTTATTAGTTCTTTTAGGATGAAGACAGAATTGCTCCAAGTGTCTGTTGTCGTCAAAATTGCTCGTATTCGCCATTCCGGCCTAGACTGACGACGTGATTCCTTGTATTCGTTCAACGTTTTTAATCTGATGTTTTTATTACAGACTTAAAGTAACATCTTCGTGTTATTCGTTTTGGTCGAAAACTCAGTCGAATCTCCACGCAAGCAACATAAAAAGGGCTCATAATGATTATTTAGCTGATCCATAGGTTTAAGACCTCGTAAGACCTGATATCTCAAATACTGTGCGACTAAGAAGATCATTTTATTAAGACAATCACAAAAGGAATTCAGAAAAGAAGTCAAGAGCATCAAATGAAACTGAACCAAACTTTAAACTCAATCCCAGAAATGGGTTTCTTTAACCAAAAGGATTCTCACCAAAAGAAATCGGAAAAACATTAAAAAAAGGCCTGTTAACAAGCTAGATTCTTTCTTACTCGAACAACATTTTTCCACCTGGCCTTTCCTGGCCCTGCAAAATTTCAACAGGCAAAGTGAAAAACTGAACTGCATAACTTGACAGGCCTTGAATGAAAAAAATTGGTTGAGACTTGACAAACCACACATCCTCAAAAAGTCGCATAATCGCACAAATTAAAAGAAAAAGAGAGGTTTAGCAGTTTAGCAGGGTTTATCTCGATGATAATTATCATTTATCTTGATAGGCGGTAAATTTCAGAAATGAATAAACGAGAGTTGAAGCAAGCCAAAGTAGATGGTAGTGTTCACTAGATGTTTGACTGTATTAATGTTGGAATAGCATAACATTCATGGGTTGGAAGAAAAAGGAATGGCAAGAACAGCTAAAGGGGTAACTCCTAGGTAACGTCCTAAATTTGCTTCTTGGGGGTTTAGCTTCAAAGACAGTAGTGTTACACAGGATTCAAGAACTGAAAAGAAAAGGTATGGTAAAAAAGTTTTCCAATGTTATCTGCGTTGAAAACATAAAGTCCTAAATTTGCTTATTGAAGGTTTAGCTTGATTATTGACCATGGCTTGATAGATGAGAGTATTCACTCGTTCTCATTCTTGACTATCCATGTTTTAATGACACAGGATTCCTGTAGAGTTCTGCGTTGAAAATGTAACGTCCTAAATTTGCTTATTGGAGGTTTAGCTAGATGGACGGGAGTGTTCAAGGGTTCAATACGTAGTATAATCCGAGGTAGAATCTGCCAAATCTGATAAAATGATGGAAGAAAGCTTTCCAATGTTATCTGCGTTGAAAGCATAACGTCCTAAATTTGCTTATTGGAGGCTCGATTGGAGGTTTAGCTACATGGACAGGAGTGTTCAAGGGTTCAATACGTACTAGAATCCGAGGTAGAATGTGTCAAATCTGATATAATGATGGCAAGAAAGCTTTTCAACATTGTCTGGCTTGAAAACATTACGTCCTAAATTTAACGCAATATTTCAGCCATACTTGGGGCGAATTAAAAAGACTCGCGACTGATTTGAGGGTTGGAAATCTTCTTATATAGGCCTAAATATAGCTTATTCGGAATTTCACAAGATTTGACTACCAGGGCGAGACAAAGCCTTGGAGAGAGGCGATTTTTTTTCTTTAGCAATTCAACCAATCCTCTTGATACATCTTTCCAACAATTGATCAAATCTTTTAAAACGACATCACATTTATGGTGACAAATAGCAGTGATAATGAACCTCCCCTATGGGACTAATTTGAAAGAGGGTTATAATTGTCTGATTGTCTACCTGGTTAACGATTTGCCCGGGGGGTCTACTTAATACATTGAACACCCAGGGATGTGCCTGCCAATAGGGTCCCACATAGAAGGTCCCATTTTCGGTTGAAATTCCAGGACAGGACTATACCTTTTGTGTATTTTATTCCGGCACAAGTATGTTCATTAAAGCTTTTTCCCAGGACAGGTCAGATTTGACATGCAAAATTAAGGTACACGTTTTTTTTCTATAAGAAACTGGTTTATAAGAAACTAGTACTACGATGACCAAAAATTTAAGAAACTCTAGTACTACGTTTAAGAACATTTAAGAAACTCTAAAACTTTATTTCTGTATGTCTCTCTTATTCTATGTCTCTCTAACAAAGGTACATTCGTCTTTTCTTGACTTTTAATTGCAAAATTGGTAAATTTTTGCCTTGATGTGCATGGCTTCTTCTTGATGACAATGTCAATGCAAAATGGAAGCCGTTTCTCGAGAAGAAGGCTCACTTTTGAACAATACCGCAATTTTAGGCCCAAGAAATAAGAAACTAATTAAGAAACTTTTACTACTAAAACACCGAAATTTTCATGCGAAATTAAGAAACTTTTAGTACTAGGTGCTGATCCAAGATTCTTATATAAAAAAAACGTGTAACACACAAAAGACACTTGTATTTTCCAGGACAGGTGCTATCTTTTCAAACATTTATTCCAGGACCGGGTCATAAAATTTTCTTTTGGCAGGCACATCCCCGTTGTTTTTCTCCAAGGTAGACCCCCCGGGCGATTTGGTTTGATGTGAATTTGAAAACAGTTGATGTTTCTCTCTAGCTGCATGTTTGAAGCTTGAAGTTGCAAGAGAAAATCAAGGCTCACGTTGACATTTACAGCATCTTTTTCAAGGTAAGTTGGTGAAGACATTCTTGTAGATAGTCATCAAGCATTATATATATTTATGCTCTCAACAAAGGAGGACATCGCTAATTCATATCTGACCAACGAATTAATCTGTTGCAGCAAAAGAATAATCATCTACAAATAGTATCTCCCATGCTTAAGCCACTGTCCAACGCCCTCTACTCAGAAATATCACGACAAATCAAAGAATTAAATCAACTCTTCAATAGGCACGGGCCCAACGATCTATATAAGCTTATTGCCCGACCAGTTTGAACTTTGGTTACCTATGACAATGTATATGTCCTTGCCATTATCTACAAATACTATCTCCCATGCTTAAGCCACTGTCCAACGCCCTCTATAAAGAAATATCACGAAATATCAAATAATCAAATTAACTCTTCAATAGGCAGTCAATAGGCCCAACCGGGCCCAACGATCTATATAAGCTTACTGCCCGGCCATTTTAAACTTTGGTTACCTATATATCTCATGCTTAAGCCACTGTCTAACGCCCTCTACTCAGAAATATCACGAAATATCAAAGAATTAAATCAACTCTTCATTAGGCAGTCAATAGGCCCAGCCGGGCCCAACGACCTATATAAGCTTATTGCCTGACCAGTTTGAACTTTGGTTACCTATGACAATGTATATGTCCTTGCCATTATCTACAAATACTATCTCCCATGCTTAAGCCACTGTCCAGCGCCCTCTATAAAGAAATATCACGAAATATCAAAGAATTAAATCAACTCTTCAATAGGCAGTCAATAGGCCCAACCGGGCCCAACCATCTATATAAGCTTATTGCCCGGCCATTTTGAACTTTGGTTACCTATGACAATGTATATGTCCTTATGCTTAAGCCACTGTCTAACGCCCTCTACTCAGGAATATCACGAAATATCAAAGAATTAAATCAACTCTTCAATAGGCAGTCAATAGGCCCAACCGGCGATCTATATAAACTTACTGCCAGGCCATTTTGAACTTTGGTTACCTTTGACAACAAATAGTATCTCCCATGCTTAAGCCACTGTCCAACGCCCTCTACTCAGAAATATCGCGAAATATCAAAAGAATCAACTCTACAACAGGCCGAAGAATCTATATAAAGCTTCCCGCGCGGCCATTTTGAACTGTTGTTGCCAGTAGCGACACATCTGGTGTGTACAATTATGAAGTCTTTATTTACAAAGTTGAAAAATAGTCATTGATGAATTGAAAGCGGGGATTTACTGAGAGGAGCTGGTCCATTCTTGTCAAAATAAATACAGCCTTTGCAAACTCAATAAGCTTAGATTGAAATTGGATGAACCTCAACCGAATTTCGAGCAAATATCACGACAAAAGTCGCAATTTTGCCAAGGTTATTCGCTCAGGAAAGATTTAGTTGTCTAAGAGTGATTGTGTGTATTTAAATTGCAGAATCTCTGCCTGGACTTTGGTGGTTAATTAGATTGGACGATAGCAGGTTGTCCTGTCAGCAGGTACGTGGATTTAATGATAAAACTAATGGCGGTTAAAATTGGTCTTGGGAGCTAGGCCAAATTTATTGATTTTTGGTTCTTTGATACAAAGAAACTTCTGAAATAATTCTTGTGAGCTTCCTGATATAAATCAACGTGTTCTCATTTTTGATTGTTTATACCATGTAACAAGGTACATAAAGTTAATGAGAAATGGAATGGCGGTTAAAAATTGGTATTGGTCATGGGCCTAATTTGTTGATTGACATAAATATTTGATGCAAAGAAACTTCTGATACAATCCTTGTGACGTTCTCGTAGAAGAACTTTCATTGTTGATAACTTGTACAATTTAGGGCACTTGAAATTGATGAGAAATCTAACAGTCTAATGGCAGTTAAACTGATCTCGAAAGATAAACCTACTTTGTTGATTTGTTGATACAAAGAAACTTCTGATACCATTCCTTGATATTCAATCGTCGAATTTCCAATGTTGATAATTTGTACAATTTACGGTGCCTTGGATTTAATGAGAAATCTTCTGGCGGTTAAAATTTGTCAAGGTAAAGTCTCGATAATAGGTAATTCATTGATTTACATTCCATTGATACTCAGAAACTTCTGATTTATAATTCTTGTGAAGGTATTGATATCAAATAGCTGGGTCTTCAGTGTTAATAACTTCTGGGGATATTACTGTTACTATTAATTCAATTGGAAATTTCTTGGCGGTAAAACTGGTCTTGAAAATAGGCCTAATTTCTTGACTTCTACAGTATTTCCTTGATATGAAAAGCAACGTCTCTGATATGTAATTCTTGTGAGCTTCTTCGCATAAAATGGACAGAATTTGATTATTGATAACTTCTAAAAATCTCAGAAGTTAGCAGAACTTAGTAGCTTTTGCAACTCACAATTTTTGCAATACACGAGCAAGACTAAAAAGAGGTTGGTCTTTTTCAAGGTAAATTTGGGTAATAACTCGGACCTTTTCTGTCTAAGTTGTAGACAAATACATTAAACTTCTGTCTGAAACAAGAAGCGCTCTCCAGGCGAAGTCCTATTATTCTAGACTCGTCGGTCAATCATCATGCAGATTTGTATGCATGTTTTATTAAGTAGAATTTTATTAAATTCTGTATGAGACGGAAAGAGGAATAACATTTGTGGGCAAGATATAAAGGTTTTATTTTGTCTTGAATATGATATAAAAATCAATAAGAAATGAGTAACGATTCTAGTAAAAGTGACGTAAGGAGGAACGTCGAGATCGGCATAGGGCCTAAGATGGCCTATACATCTAGGCCCAGATGACAATGGCTCCCAGACATCTTGGTTATTCTTAACTACAGTAAAAACCTGCGTATAAGAGCCTAGTGGCTTCAGAACCTACAAGCTGAAATTGCCTCAGTTTCAATTGTTTTCTAAGAACCAATCAATTGTATCCATTGTTTAAGATCCCAGGCTGACTTGCAAAATTGGTGGGTTCTTATACACGGGTTTTTAATGTAAAACTGAGCTGTAAGAAAGTCTGCTTTAAAAGCATGGTTTTGTTTACTGCAAAAACATGCTTGGGGAGCCAACACAGATGGACCTTTCAAATCTTAGATGAAATATTAACAACAGAAACATCTTGCTTGGAAATTCTACACTTAGGCTATTAGTTGTCTGCACTGCATGTGAAGCCAATAGACCTTTTAGCTATTCTGAAAAGAATTAGAATCGAACGCTATTTTGCTACATTTTGTAGAATTTTCGAATGTGCACAATAGTGATAGAAGCTCTATCGCCACTCGATCGAACGTTGCATATAAAAATGTATAAAAATAACGTTCGATCCAGGCTCTTTTATAGAATAGCTAAAAGGTCTATTACGAATCCAAAAAGGGTCCCAATGCTGGGGTATTCATTCGACTTACCCCCTCCCCCATTTCGATGCCCCTAAGTATACTTATGAATCTGTCTTGGTTCAAATAGTCTTGAGTCCTTTTTTTGGCTCTGGTATCCAGGCTAAGTCTGTTGGGCCTCTGAAATCTCTGAACCTTAACTCAATATTGACAAGTAGACCAAGACGAATTTGAATGTTTTTATATTTCGATTGATTAAATCTCTATTTGCATATCTGTCTCCCATTTCAATTTACTTTATTTCATTCATTCATTTGAATTCAAAACGGTGACCAAAAGACTTGATTTCTTAGAGATTAATTAGATTTATGAATAAAACGTTTATTTGGCAATTACGAAAAATAGGATAAAATTTAACATTCTGGAAGCGACAACTTTAACTTGGCTATTGGAGGGGGAAACAGAAGGACACAGAAATTAAGAACCACTAATAATAAGGCTGAAATTTCTGAAATTGGTGAAACCCTTTTTCANTCTTAACTCAATATTGACAAGTAGGTTAAGACGAATTTGAATCTTTTTATATTTCGATTAAATCTCTATTTACATATCTGTCTCCCATTTCAATTTACTTCACTTCATTCATTCATTTAAATCTAAAACGGTGACCAAAGGATTTGATTTCATAGATATTAATTAGATTTATGAATAAAACATTTATTTGGCAACAGTATTACGAAAATAGGATAAAATTTAACATTCTGAAAGCGACGACTTTAACATGGCTGCTGGAGGGGGAAACAGAAGGATACAGAAATTAAGAACCACTAATAATAAGGCTGACATTTCTGACATTGGTAAAACCCTTTTTCAAACCAATAGAAAAAGTTACAATCATGAAATTTGTATGCCTTTGGAATAAAAGCAAGCCCTAGTAAGTGCACTGTCTCTGACATTTATATCTGAGAATTAAAGGGGCTACGTCAAGTAACCGTAAACAAAACGGTTATCTCAAAAATCTTTATTGTTTCCCGCACGTGTCGATTGTGTTCTGCGCATATTTTGGTGGATGGGGTAAATCCACAATAAAGGTACTCTTGGAAATCCATCGATTTCTTTGTAATCTTACAACATATGAATGTTTTGTTTGTTTCACTGTGAAATTCAAAAGTCCATCTTCAAAATAATAACTTCAATTTGAGAAAAATAATGGACAATGGGAGTGATACGGCCTATCAAAAATACTGTAAAATCGTCGTTTCGAAGGAACTTTGTTTACTTTAAAAATAAACAATTAAAGTATTAATAATAGTGCTACCAACAGAGCTTTATTATGTGCAAAGTTCGTAGCACAATTATTAATACGTTATTTGTTAATTTTCAATGAAACATTGTGCAACACGCATGCAAGAAGATTTTTTGTGCATTTTTTACTTTATGTGGATATGCCAAGGTCATAAACTGATAGTTCTTACTTAATTCTACTGTTTTAAATTTCACTTGATCTGATTAAATTTGATTTCAAATTTAATTGACAAGTAAAGCACATATTAGTACAGTAAATCCCCGCATATAAGAACCTACAAAAATAAGAACCCAGAGGCTGTTTTTCTTAAATTATGCACCTCATAATTAAGAACCTGTTTCAGTTTGATGAAAAATATGTTCTTGTTGCAGGCGTAGCAAAGTTTATTTTTCATTGTCGTTATCAAGTTCATCTTTGTTCCAGTTGGCTGTTAAAGTTTGAATCTCCTCCCCTGCTGTTTGTAAGCTTAGAATTTGCTATTGAGTACATAATTACTTTACCAAAACAAATAACAGGGCTGGGCATCTTTGGTGAAGATTCTAGAACAGCCTACGCAAGGCACTCTTCAAATAAGAACCTCGATACCTTGAAATTGGTCTTGGTACCTTCAAAATAAGAACCTATTTCAGCCTGGCTCTCAAAAAAGTAGGTTCTTATACGGTAGTGTCCCGCATATAAGAAACACAAATTTAAGAAACACAGACCCTGATT